>CM043022.1:58272918-58456851 GCA_023690525.1 Holotrichia oblita | reverse complement strand
GGTAACGAAGCGTTTGCGGACCTATGTTTATCGGAACTTTTTTTGTAAAATGACCTGGGCGATCACCTTCTTTAATATTGCCGCATCTTTTAAACACCCTGTATATAACAAGAATATATTTTACGCAGAAACAAGCATCCTACAAAAACTGAATATAATTTGACACTATTAACGTTATTGATAGCAAATATTTTTTAGCGTAGTTGCTTTCCGCGTAAAGTAGGTACGTTTTATCTAAAACTTAGTATCGGTAATATCTATCTACGTCTAAGCTTAGACTTTAAAATATCTCATAAGCTTGTGTAATATTATAGAATTACGTTATCTTTGAGAATCAGTATCGAATGCGAATTTTCGTAGTGTATATATATTAAAAATAACAGAAAAAAATCCTTTTGAAGACCACAATTTTCTATAAATTCACTCTTTATTATATCTGTTAGATATTTATTTGAAACTTTCAATATTCCGCATTTCTTCCTGTAATTAAATAAATTTCATTCAGTTTCTTAATTCACGTGTTTGGTTTTCTAAAGAATGAGTAATGTAAATACCAACAAAACCAAATAATAATGGAATGATTAAACATACAATATACAATTACTTCAAAAACATTATTTCCTTAAAAATGTATTTACGATCGTACTTGAAGCTATATGCCGCAGACGCAATTTTTACGGCGTTCGACGTCCTTTTATGCATAACTATGAAAACGCACATACATATACATGAACAATTCGTGCTTACATACAAACTCGTCACGATCATGGTAGTGGAGGATATAATGATCTAAAGTGCCATAAAATATATAAAGCTTATGTGTTTTGATTTTAAACATATTTTCATTAAGTCTGATCTAGACTAGAATTTTGTCTCACATGTAGATCATATTACCTTGAAATCGTTTTCAAGGAATAATCACTTTTGTACTAATACCAAAACTAAATTAGATAGAGTAAATTTATTTGATCTAGATCAGACTTAATATCATTAATAATGCAGAATTTGATTAATAATATACTATATGAAGTATACCTAGTATTTCCGTATTCATTTCTTGATAATAAACGCGTTCTTCAGAATTAGGATAGAAAACATCCAGGTCATCTCGTCTCCTTGGTCGCCCTCCTCTACGTCTTCTCGTAAATCGCAGGGATTCCACCCTAATTCCCTGAATAAAATCACTTTTTGTAGTACTTGAAGATTATCCAGATTTAAATTTAAATTTGATAAGCACAAAGTGAGAAATTAAATAAGGTAACAATGTCGCTCTACTTACATACAAATATTATACTACAGACAAAGAATTTTAACTTACAGACTGAATCAATTTGTTTTAAAATATCTTAAACTAATCATCTAGCAAATTACGCAATCTAGAGTATACATACACACATCACCACCTCTATTCATTTGTAATAAATACTTGTAAAATATACATACAAAATCAAGTATGTTGTATCAACTATGGTGTCAGACTAAAATAAAACCAATTAAATATTACGAATTTCTGGTTCGAGATTTGTTTTTCATTGAGCGATAACTTGTGGTTAGTTAGAGTAAAGCAAAAATCTGATGGAGTTAAGTTGCATCGAACTTTTCCTCTAATAATTCAATTTTATCGTTCATAGCATAAGATCTACAGCCATTAGTATTGAAAGCAAATTTACTGTAAAATTGGCCCCACAAAAAGGTTAATAGTACTTTTTATTGTTTAAAACAAATGACTGGAAGCAATGTTTGACCTGACCCACACAAAACAGCAGCAGTACTTGTAACTTAATAGCCGAAAATATCTAAAGAATCCAAAAAAGAAGACAGAAATTACCTCGATCTTACATACTTAACATTCATTTTCAGTTATATTTTTGTAATATATACGTAGATGATTTATCAAAGACAAATAAATACAAATTAGCAAACTAAAATTGCACCAAATAAACTATAAACTAAACATTAAAGGTACGCTCCTAACTTAAAAATACATTTTTATAAATGAAAGTATAAATACATATAATAATGCATGTTATTGAAACTTTATAAATCGAACAACAAAGATCTTCATAAAAAATCGACAACATTAGCCTTGAATACGTATGTACATACATGTTCAAGAAAAACAAGATTTGCAGCCGCTTACTTATTCACATCACCTATAATGATTCAACAGACAACATTCCTGTGCCATACATAGTTTTATTAATTTTATATGACCAATTCGAAATGTACTAGCAGTTTTCTGAAATTGGCTGTAGTTCTTATTCAAAGTAAATTGATATCTTAATCGAAAAAAGTGCTCAGTAAATATCATTTAACTTTCATCAGTGTTACTTACTACAGGCGCACTTGTAATACATCTATAAACACACCAACTTCTAACACGGTAATTTATTTTGTTAGTATTGTTTGCTTATGATAATAAAATCTCAACTACAGTGAATACAAAAGTACGAAAACATAAATGATAAGTTCTATCGAAACTGAAAATATTGAACTTCTGATATGAGATAAAGCATCGATAAATAAGAACACCTCGTATAGTTTTTATTAAAGAATTTTGAACTTTATTTATCTGTAGCAAAATAAAATAAAAATTTTGTTTATTATTGCTGAAGAGTATTTTCCGGCATATAGGATAAAAACACGTACATAATTTGTCTTTCCATATGCCAAATTTGTTCAAATGTTTAAATGTTTAAATGTAAAAACATCATAAACAGCATAAATTCTCTCTGAGTAATCAACGCATTATAAATTGATTTGAATTTGTTAGCCAAAAAAATTCTTATTCCTGAAGTTATATAGTTTTTGACAAAAAAAAACTGTAACCCCAACATTTTAAATTTAGATTCATCGATTCTTTATACTATATTCCAGTTATGCAATTTTGATACACAAAAACTTATTTTTCTCTCTTACAGTAGTACCTTTTGGGAACTTTTAATCCATGGAGGAGTACAAGCAGCTCCAACATTGGGAGAATGAATATTTATGTCTACTGTTACCATTGCTACTATTCTGAGAGTTGTTTCCCATCTGCAGGCGGTTCCATGATATGATGGTCGAAAATTAAGGATATGTTGCTGAAGCAATTTCAAATAAAAAATGTTTAATGGACCCAATCCTCCAAAATTCTATCGCAACTGAGCTACAAGCATCTGTAATATTAGTTAATCCTATTTATGTAGGTATCAGATACCACAATTGATTTCGTTCGTATTAAAACGTCGGGATTGACTGGAATTCCTCATTTGTTATACAGTGTGACAATATACGTCAATTAAGTTAATTTAGCGTGTTTATTTTTTCGTGGTACACTATTAACATATCCTCAAACTGTGCCAATCAAATCCTGGAGTAACCTGATATGCAAACTACTTCGCGATTAGGACTGGGCGAAGTATCGATATCCGATACCTTGATGACGTCTACACAATGATACTAGTATATTGATGTTAAAGAATCGATGGTGCGGTATCGATACCGCACGCTATCGTAAACATCTTGAAAGGATTGCATATACAAAGTATCATTCCTTTCGGTTTTCTTCGTGTGTAGTTCCGTGCTCGAGAAAAATTAAAAACCATACAATAAGTAAGTATTTATGAACCCACAAAAAGTAATTATATAGCAATGAGACATATCAATATACAATACATGCAATTGCTGATTAATAGTAGTCCCTACAGATTACCATAACATTTCACATGTATGAGGCAAGTAGCAAGCAATAATATAACTCTTAAAAAAATGTGCAACTTGTAATATGAAGATTAAAGTAATGTTTTGAAAAAATGATTAAAAGCGTTTGCCATTTTATTAATACAAAGTTTAGCAAAATAATTTTTATGTGCGATAGAAAGCTATAAAACATTTTATTTATTGCCAGATCAATTTAGTTTTTAATTATTTCTTCTGGAAAACGAAACAACATACGGCACAAAGCTAAGAGTCAAAAGATTGCATTGTTAGTTATTTAAATCAAGAAAATTATAGAAATAGAAAAGATTTACTAAGTGCTCTTTTTAATTTTTGTACAAAACTGTACTTGACTTACCCCTGGAATTACTGGATCAACTGGAATAGATCCAAAAAATACAGTATTAAGACACCAGCAAATTATAAATATGTTATTGAAATTAGTCAAAAAACTTTTAAGATAGAGGATTAAGTCATCCCTGAAATAAAACATTTTTGACAAATATTTATGAAATATTAATGAACCAAGATCTGTAACAAATGTGACAAATTCAATTATGTATACCTATTGAAATCAATGTCAAAAAATTCTTATCTACAAACCGTTCCTAGATATCGATATTCAGGCTATCGGTTCCAAAGCATCGATACCGTGTACGGAATCGATACATCTGGTAAGTATCGATACGTCGATTAGTATCGACACACGGTATCGGAAATGTCGGCTTCGCCCAACCCTAACCTTTATCTCGACATTTCAATAAGACTATTAAATAATAATTCGCATCTTATTTTCTTCAATATGGCATTATTATCCGTTATATAATAAAGTAGGTAATAAGTTGTCGCTGCAAATAATGTAATTTTAGGATTATTATTTGTATCAAATTCTTAATTTATGTTGCAATTAAGTACTATGGTAGTTGTGTGTACTCTAATACCTCAGCATATCTGCCACTAGATAGTTTCTCATTACTTGGAAGATTTTATATAAGTGCACAAAAGAACTCTACATCCTTAATTGTCTCTAAATACTTTAATTATAATGAAAGTTGATATATTGAACAATAAACTGTAATTATTCTTCTGTTTATCACTATAGTTAGAAACACGGATTAACAAATAATTATGTTAAGGTAATATGAGATTTATTGATCGTCATAAATACGTGCTCACGTTATGTCATATATCTAGTGAAACTATAAGCAGATTTCTTTTTTGTTTGAACCAAGTCTGGAATACCTTTTCAAATAGATATTAGAACTGTAGTCCATGCACAACTTAGCGCTAAATAATCGTACACTTTGAAAGTCTAATTAGTTCAAATTAGTTATATTACTTCATCCAGTTAAATCCATACATCGTCTCTCAACATGTTGTTATTAGGCAACACTAAGATTTCTTTCAAAAGAATAAAGACCCACCATTTCTACACAAACATAAATGTTCTGTGGTCACTGAGTGTGGACTTTCTTGTGTTCAATGTGGATTTCGTAAGCAAAAACTATGCTGGTCCATCGTATTCGCATTAGCAGATAAAACATGGAGAAAAGTTAAGAACTTTATTATACTCTTGTCTGCGCGTGCTGGAATACATTCATTTAAAACAGAGGTTCCATTATCAAGTGTATTTCATTACGTAATAAAATCGACAATGTGGTGCGTATCCAGTCAAACCATTTATTGAAATCATAAGTCCCATTTTAAGCACAAGAATATACAGAGTTTCAAAACTACAAGCCAACCGCTGAAACTGAAGTTTAAAATTATGTTGCGACTCTAATGAATCGAATATGTAGCGACCTGAATATTAGCGGCGCAACACTGAATAAGTTCCTAATAGTATCATATGAAAAGTGCATATAGCCATATGTATGTTTCTGCATAATGGCGGCCGACCATTATTGTAAAATATTGGAATTATTTTGCGAGTTACTTTATTATGACTTTATAAGTTGCCGGTTTCTTTTGCAAAATAGTATATTGTGTTAATTACTTTTATTAAACTATATTCATCGTTTAAATTCCAAAACCTAATAATAATTATGTTAGCCTTGAAAAGCGAAATTTACTAATGAAGGAAGTGGTTAGAATGTAGTGGTTAAAAACATTAAGTATATAAATATTTGTGACAGTTATAAATACATACATAACAATATATACAGTCACTTGATAATACATTTATTCAAAATCTAGAACCAATACAAAAAAACATGAGATAAGTGCAATTATTAAACTATAATTATATTAAAGATCTTAAAATTGCATTTAACATTTTCAACAATGTTAACCAGAATACAGAAGAAAATATATTTAAATAGCGACAGACACATCATTCTCCACTATCTATAGTAATTTGTAAATAAAAGCATTATACTACGGTTATAAATGAAAATCAACGCCAGTTTTACCTTAAACGCATTTTATCTTAAGTGTAGGTAATGAAGGAAAAATAACACAGTAATCACAACTAGCAAAGCGCGAATGTGCTAGCATCACTCTGTAGCATTCACTTAAACACTGACTTGTGGAAAAAGGCGCATCCACTAAGTTAGCTAGCTACTGCAAACCATAAATTGTGAGACTGCGCTGTAAGTAATTTTAGAAAGTAGTATTCTGATTGGTAGAAGATAAATGTTATCAATTAATTATACTTCACTAATTATAGAACAATGGATTAATAAGTTGCAATCGCAAACACCAACGCGAGAATGATCTCCGTACCTACTTGTGATTGAGCCGACCCTATAATTATCAGTAATTAGGCATATCGTATTCTTATCGTTGGATACCGCAGCATGCGGACGCCGATAATCTTATCATATCCGGTCGATTACTTGTGTGTGATCTCATACAATTCGATTACCTTGGTTCATATAGAGGGTGTTTTCTTATAGTTTTTCCATACGATTTTTATAACTGACTTCACAATCTAAAATATTAGTATTTTGCATGGTTTTAAAGATAAAGACTGTATTCTAACATGGGCTATTGCGTCACATTTTCAAAATATTTTTAATCTGTTTTTACTAAAATTAATGTAAAATTTAAAAAGTATTATCACAAGCTTGAGCATGTTAACGGCTACTCCGTGAAGATTGACGGCAACTACAAAGGATATGACGTCACGCATTCCGGAGAAGTAGAGAATTCTAATAAATTAGTCATCGCGCAATATACTGAAATGGAGACTTCTCGAATCGATACGTGGAGATAAAAAAAATGCAGCCGGAGGAGTGATTCATTTATTGTTTAGTTATTGACGCGGTTTGGCAAGAAACAAATTAAATGTTACTGAACTGTGTCTTAGTTAAGAAGGTTTGAAGTAAAAAAAGCATGGGTACCACATATATGCTGTATTTCGTCAAATTAACTCAGTGGAACAAAAATAAGAATTCTTTTCAAGTCATGTCACAAGGGCCGATGATTTGACGTGAACCAACAAATCACGTCACAGACTGTTAGTTCTGTCTTATAAAAATTGAAGAGTTTCTAAAAAGAAATAAACACAAAATAAGATGTACAGACATTCCATCTGTAAACAAACCGTTGAAAAGAATTGATTGTGAGCTTCGAACTCCAATGCATTCAAATTCTTTTGCAAATTCCACGGACGAGGAAGATATAAACGATATGTTGAATATGTCACTTTCAAGCGACCTAACGTATGTTCTTTCTAACAAATCACATCTCATTACTCTATCAGATCTCAATGACCTGATATGGGATGTGGGTTTAACCAAACAAAAATCACAACTCTTGGGGTCTCGATTAAACGAAAGCGAAAGTTCTTATTGTGTTACTAATTTTAAATAATTTATTTAATTATTCATTGCTATTTGACAAGTTCGGTCAAAATGAAAAAAACAAAGGACCTTTTTATTGCCAAAAAAAAACAAGGTTCTTCACTGGATCTCTTGGTGCAGAAATATAACACTAAACACTTTAACCCACTAAACACGAAACAAGTTTTAACTAAAACACCGACGCGTTTCAACAGCAATGCTGTCATTCTCAATAAAACTAAATTAAAATAAAATCTACAAATAACAGGTAACCTAAATGTTATGCACGGTCAATCCGATACGCATCATTAATTTCCGATTATCGAAAACAATGAGGAATTACTTTTTTTAGTATCAAATATAGCGAAAATATATGGCTAACCTTTCCATGAGCCGTTTTGAAAAGGACTTAGAATGTGAGAGCGAATACTTTTCTAGGGTTTGGTTGAAGGTTGTTGTGAATGATATTTTCGCTATATTTGATACTTCCTAAAAATGTAATATTGACGATTTTCTCAATAGATTAAATAATCGGTTCGAAACCATAAAGTTCACTTGTGAAAGAGAAGAAAACGGTCAGCTACCCTTTCTAGATACTTTAGTAATTAGAAATAACAATAGAATAGAGTTTGACGTGTATAGAAAAGAAACCAGTACACTTCGCTACATTCCTTCAGATTCCCACCATTGTGTTCAAAACAAAATGGCAAGCCTGCATTCTTTGGTCCACAAACAGGCTATGTATGAGAAAGAACTTAAAATTATAAAAGATGCGGCCAAGTGTAATGGTTTCCAGCCTCAGCATATCTATAAGTTAATTAGGAAGTTTAATTATAAGAAAACTGTGAAAGAAGATACGACTTTTCGAGAGGATGTTAAAGCTTCACCCGTTTTGACCCTCCCTTACGCTCCCTTTATCATTAAAGGTTTGAGTAAAATCTTCAAAGAGCTAGATCTCAGAATAGTTTACTGTTGTGGGAGTAGTTTACGAAGTCTCATCGGTAACGGGTCGATGGTCGCAGTGGTTAGGCTATTGTTGTGATCTCAGAACATTTTTTCAGGGAGTTTAATCCCGGATCGACTTGCCATTCGCTGTTGGGAGCAAAGTTCATAAAAGGCGATATGATGCTGTCACAAAGCCATTTAAACACAACTTACACACACTAAACTGCACCGCAAGAGTTGCAGTGATAGCCAGACAAGTAATACAGCTTACGGAGTCACTGAACTAAAATACCACACATTAAAAAAAAAAAAAAAAAAAAAACCTAAAGATAAAATACAATTCTCTAGAAAAGTCAGAAAGGGTAGCTGACCGTTTTCTTCTCTTTCACAAGTGAACTTTATGATTTCGAACCGATTATTTAATCTATTGAGAAAATCGTCAATATTACATTTTTTAGTATCAAATATAGCGAAAATATCATCCACATACCTCAACCAAACCCTAGGAAAGTATTCGCTTTCACATTCTAAGTCCTTTTCAAAACGGCTCATGAAAAGGTTAGCCATATATTTTCGCTATATTTGATACTAAAAAATGTAATTCCTCATTGTTTTCGTTAATCGGAAATTAATGATGCGTATCGGATTGACGGTGCATAACATTTAGGTTACCTGTTATTTGTAGATTTTATTTTAATTTAGTTTTATTATCGCCTTGATAATGACAGCATTGCTGTTGAAACGCGTCGGTGTTTTAGTTAAAACTCGTTTGGTGTTTAGTGGGTTAAAGTGTTTAGTGTTCAAAAAAACACAACACAAGAATTTTCGCATTATTGGAGACGGTAAACTATGGGCAACGGAAAATTGGACAAATAGAAAGAACATACACATTTGCAATAGATTGGTACACGTGCAAAAATAAAATACAATGATGTACAATTTAAATAAGATATTTTTTGCCGACAATAATTTTTGTTAAGATCAAATACAAATACAAAATCACTAGCATAATATTAAGATTCAATTGTAAATTAGTGAATTAATAGTGACTGGTAGTTTTAAAAGTAATGGAATGGTTAACTGGAATAACATCGCCAAATGCTTTGCTTCATATGTTACACGTTTATTAATTACATAACATTTTGTAAATACAACACTTTCAGTTTGTTGAAATCTCTCCAATAAACTAAATATGTACACCATTATTCTCGAAACAGTGGAAAAATATGGAGTACACCAGATACTACTCGTTACGAAAAAGTGAGAAAGTCAGCTCCAGAATAGGAATTATTGAAATTGTAGGAATTTTTTGACAATTCTCTTGAATTTTCCATTCCCTCAGATTCGAGAATAACCCCCCAGAACTGTCTTTCGCGTTCTGGGTATCGGAAAGCGTATACTCTACTCCCCAGTAGTGAGTATTTCTGACATTCACGCAGTATAAACACAATATCTACCAATTCTTCTGTACGTAGATATTTCTTTTGTAAAATTAATAGTACATAAATCAAGAATCAATACCACCTACCAATACTAAATTTAAAATTTTGACAGCGGCAACAGTTACTGATTCACTTGTTAAGTTGCGTCATTGCATGATTTGAAATCTTTAATTGTCACAAATCTCAAATATTGCATTTAATAATAATAATAATAATAATAGTCTTTATTCCCCATCAGGACACATACATAATACATACATTTGTGGTGAATTTGCTTAAAAACCATCAGTCAAGAGGGTAACATATATGGTACTTTTGAAAAGCTGATGAAGTTGTCTTTAGCACATGAAAATAATATACAAGTGCTCCATTTGAAAAACTAAATCCGAAATGAATTTACAAAACTCGATCATCCTATATAATGTTTAATAACTTCAAGTCGAGTGTATGCCATTATTTGACTCGAGAATTTAGTACATTCTTAGTTTTTTTTATATTCATTTCCAGTTTTCGTAAAAAATAGACAACATTGGAACGCTTTCAACTTTAATCGCTTATCTATCCGCAACTATGAGTTTTAGACCGACCTAAAGTTATATCAAATTGTTTATAGTAATTTGCAGAACCGATTGTAATATTTGAATACTGAATGTGTTATAAAAAAAAAAAAGTAAGTTTGATTCGTCACTGACCGCTACGATCACTCTGCATAAAGAAAATATTTTCAATAGATAGGTTATGTTGTCCTGAATCAAGTTTCAAAAAGGTTTTCTGTTCAATAAATTATTCCTTTCCGAATAAAAATCGACATGTCGCGGTATTTTTTCGTATTCATTGGTTTTTGATATATTCAAAATTCATATTGAAATGAAGTCACTTGATGGTCAAGTTGACCATCAACAGTTGTCCTGTATTTTCAATTGGATATTCTGCGGTTATGTATGTGCTTAAGTATTATTTATGTTATGTTATATTTATTATTAATAATAATATTAATTTATTATTATTAATAATAATAAATATCGTACTGTTCACGTGAAATTTTTAAAGTTTCCACTAGGGAGGATGTTTCCTGTTAGGTTGATATCGTCGTTTATAAAACTTTGCGTCATAAGTCTGATATAATTACATACGTGTAGGTATCCCTTTTTAAGTCGAGTTTCACCAAGTAGCAGCTATTATGCATCCTTTTGCCTCTATTTATTAAAATATAAATTGCCAAAGAAAGGACAAATACTTTTTCTGATTGCTTGGCAGCAAATGCAGTAACAACCAATTATACAATAAATATACTAATTTAGCAACTTTGTGTCTTTTAGTGTGAAAGATATTTCGATTACCGACTTGTGATAACCAAGCAAGCGATCAGTTATTGAACAGAATGACTTTTTACTTGTATTGGTTTAGACGTGAAAATATAATCGACTTATGACCAATTAAATCTACAACCGACCGAAATCGAAAGAAAAAAATGTAAAACGTGTTTTCATTCGGTTGGTTAGCGATGGGTTCTTAAACCGAAAGACTCGCTATGATGGGTGCATTCGTGATTTACAATCAGGATAGGATAACAACCAAGATGAACTTCTTTACAAATATTACTCTCTACTGGATGTTGGTCTAATCATGACTTAAAATGGCATCGAAATCTCGAAAATAAATAGCGGAAACCAATACATATTAAAAAATTAACTGTTGCGTGGGATATTTGTTGAAACTCCATATTAAACACGTAATAAAAGGGTAAGGTTTCAAAATTTAAATTTTGAAACCTTACCTTTTTTATTACGTGTTTACATATTAAAAAATTTCTTATTTACATTTACTTTCCCTTTCTCCTGTTTAACTTACAATTCTGACACAATTGCTTTCGTCAATTAATTTTAACTCCCGCTAAAATTTTAGTATAGTGCGGTTTTAATGGTAGTAAAATTTGAACGGTGAGTTACAATTAGCTTAAAGAAGATATACATATAGGACTATTGAAAAAACATAAAATATATACGGCAGTTCATTGTTCAACATATTCCTTAATTAGGTTTTAACGGCTCGATAGCCGCAGTGGTTAGGCCGCTGACTATCGTTGTGACGGGCCGATAGGAGCCGGATTTCAATTCTCTGGAATGACGGTGACATTTTTCAAAGGGTTGAAATTCGGATCGACTTACCATTCGCTGTTGAGAGCAAAGAGATTAACAGCGCGGCATTATAAAAGGCGATATGATGCTGTCACAAAGCCATTTGAACACAATTTACACACACAAAACTACACCGCACGATAGCCAGACAAGTAATACAGCTTACAGAGTCACTGCAACTAAGCATCCACCACATAAAATTGAAAAAATATATTCTACATCAATCTGACCATTCTACTGTTTACGGACATAACAAAGGTAGTATTAATTTGCAATTAAGACGGACTTACTTTACAAAATATTAGTACGCTATCCCCATAGTAGTATAGAATGTTTTCATTTTTTCAAGATGTGCTGATGGTAAGCGCATCTTTGATCCTCGGAAAGTACACTACACTAAAATTACTTACAAAAACACAACAAAAAGTATATTGTACGATACGTTTACAAAGACTGAGCACCTTATAATTTTATTTTGATTATTCAAATTTAAATAAATAAACACAAATACGCAGCAATATAACTATGGGGAATAAATAGAACGATAACGAGAACACACACGGAAATATAATGAGTAAAGAAAACACGTTGATTATGAGGTGTTTAACATCTGGTTGATAGAAGGCACTTGATTCCTGAAACAAAAAGATATTTGTAGCATATGATCGCGTAATTTGTACGGTAAATAACGCAGATGTGTATATACAATAAATATTTGACGATTTTAAATGTATTTCCGGCAGTGAGTAGTGGTGTGTAAAATGTGGTTGAAGCATTTATTATTATTGTATTTTGGTGTAGTGTATGTTATTAGTTGTAAAGCCATAAACTAGTCCGTTACCAACATCAGACCTAACGAGCAACAAAATTAATAAAAAGCGGATCGGGTGTCTGGATGAATGGGAGGACTCCCGGAAACTGGATAATTAAATAATAGTAAACCATACCTTTACATGCTCCAATAACTTGAATCAATTGCATAATAATCTATATCATCCAGATACAGAACATTGTTAATACTCAAAGCTGTATGCGTCTTAAAGTACAGGGAAACTACCACAAGTAAGCATCAGGTGACTTGAAATATTAAGAGTGACAGGGGTAAATTGTCGGCAAAACTAAACTGAATATCGTAAATCAATCGCTTATATCAGTTTAGACCAGTAATTAGTAGTCTTCTGCTTGTTCTGCATGCTTGTGAATCCACAACAGGTTATTGCATTCCTCAATAGTGGTTTCAATGTTTTTGAATGTATACAAATTAATATATATTACAATAGTATACCAGTGAGTATAAAAGCCTACTGAACTACTTGTACCCATCAATACTAATTTTCACTGTATATATCAAACAGATGCTTGAAAACTACGCCAAGCTAAAGAAATCTCGAAAAGCTGTTTACAGCCAAAACAAGCTACTAAAAACTAAATTATCTAAATCAACACCAAAACGCATGAAGACGAGAACGGGTCAAATGGTCAGGAAGTCGTTGAGTTATTTTCAGCTTATTTAAGCTCCGTTTTAAAGAATACCAATCTTTCTACCAATCTCACTAATAACGGCTACAAATGTAATCCCAACAACGTGAAGTTTACCGATCGTAAAATACTATAAGCTATGAATGCTATAGATAGTAATAAGTAATAAGGCCGCAGGCCCAGATAATCTACATCTTATCTTCATCTTTAATGTTTAATAAATGCATTACCGATGGTATTTTTCCCGCTCGATGGAAAATCAGTCATACAATTTCAACTTTATCCTGTGGATCTAAAACGCTCAAGAAATTAATTTACAAGCATTTGTTTTGTATTGTTAGAAACGTCATCTTGCCTGAACAGCATGTTTTTTAAATATATAGAAATGTGAAAATCAATTTATTGTTGTATAGCGATTATATATTACGGTTAATGGATTGCTCGTGTACCATACTGTGCAAAAAAATCTGGGACAACTCTTATGAACACAAATCCCAAGTTTGCATCTGTGTAAACGGATCTGCCGTGACATGCAGCATATTCAGGTTGTCAGAATAGATTTCAAAGGTTATACATGAATATGTCACATTATAGATTATTCCAAAGATTGTATACAACATATGCTCATATTTAGTAGTAGGTCTATGCAACTTTTAAACCAAAAACTTAAATAACATTCAATATTAATACATTGTTTTTGTAACAGAATACAAGCAATAATAGAATTAATATATATGTATTTTTTGACCTTTATGTACTTATCTTTTAATTCCTGATTTATTTCCACTTAGAGGTCAATAAAACAATAAATAATTAAATACCAATTTATTCCATAACATATAATAATATGTTTTCATTAAATAACTTCTTCGGTGGAAGAAATTGACATTTAATATGTGTCAAATTACTAATAATATAAATATAAATTGCCATGCCTATCAACAAAATTATCTAAAAAACAAAGAATTCATTGATATATCGAATTTTAATTATATTCACAAGTAATAATGAAGGAATAATGATTTAATACAACATTAGAAATTGAAATGATTTGAATTATTCGTATATCAATCTATTTTTTGTCAAGCTCTAACAATTCTGTTCAAGGACTAGGGAAAAACATGGCAAAAAAACCTAGTCAAGAGCTTAAAATTAATAAAATTCATGCGTGAATTAAATTATTGTAAATAACGCTTAAATTATCAATATCCGTTCTAAAATTTACCGCGTTTTCATCTTTCTTAATGTATATCATTTCGTAAATTAATCTTTTTTTATAATTATTTTCCTTTTTTATAATTTTAGTGTTTTGAAAATCAAAATTACATTAAAGACACTAGTAGTAGTAGGCATTTAAACTATTTTTCAAACACTTCGGTAAATTTTAAAAAAAGCGTAATTAACAGTTTAGTAGATCAGGCTATTAAATTAGCTCACCCTGATTTTAGAAAAGAAAATTTAAGCAAAGTAAAATCAATACTAGAAAAAAATAGTTATCCTAAAGAGTTTTACAATAAATTAATCACAAAAAGAATAAATAAAATATATAACACAGGTACAAAATCAAATAATAACATATACCACACTATACCATATATAAACAATTTAAGCGACACAATAAAACACGAATTAAAAAAATCAGACATTCACATAACTTTCATACCTACCAACAATAGACATTTATTCACAAATTTAAAAACATCCATTAAACATGGTAATCAAAGTAATGTCGTTTATAAATTAGATTGCAAAGATTGTAATAAATGTTATATCGGACAAACCAAACAATATTTAAAGAAACGAATTTATAACCATCAATACACTGTTACACATAACGTCACCGCTGAAACTGCTTTATCTAAGCACTCTAAAGATAGACGACATAATTTTGATTTTCAAAACACTAAAATTTTAAAAAAGGAAAATAATTATAAAAAAAGATTAATTTACGAAATGATATACATTAAGAAAGATGAAAACGCGGTAAATTTTAGAACGGATATTGATAATTTAAGCGTTATTTACAATAATTTAATTCACGCATGAATTTTATTAATTTTAAGCTCTTGACTAGGTTTTTTTGCCATGTTTTTCCCTAGTCCTTGAACAGAATTGTTAGAGCTTGACAAAAAATAGATTGATATACGAATAATTCAAATCATTTCAATTTCTAATGTTGTATTAAATCATTATTCCTTCATTATTACTTGTGAATATAATTAAAATTCGATATATCAATGAATTTTTTGTTTTTTAGATAATTTTGTTGATAGGCATGGCAATTTATATTTATATTATTAGTAATTTGACACATATTAAATGTCAATTTCTTCCACCGAAGAAGTTATTTAACGAAAACATATTAATATATGTTATGGAATAAATTGGTATTTAATTATTTATTGTTTTATTGACCTCTAAGTGGAAATAAATCAGGAATTAAAAGATAAGCAATAATAGAATAAAGATAATATATAAAGCGATAAATATATTCAATATTTGGTCATATTGCCGTCTACAGCAATGACTTCGCTTCACCTGAGTGGTATTCAACAAATTAAATTTCGCGTTAGGTCTTCATTCTCACACAGTGCCTCACATTCTTCTTCCTAACTCCCCACAGTTCTTACCTACCCATTACGAGGATGAAAATTTCTTTTGTAAATATTCTTCACCATAAGTCCCCATACATTTTCAACTGGGCTTCGATCTGGACTATTTGGAGACCAGAGAGACCTCTATATTGTTATTCTGGAACCACTGTCCAACAACACGGGCTGTATGGACGGGGAAATTGTCTTGCTGAAATACGTAGTTGTTCTCTTGAAAGATTTGCGCTACAGATGGTAGCAGTACATGCTCCAATATATCTACGTATGTAGCAGCAACAAAACGACTATCAATGTTCCAGCAAACACTCAAACTAGCCGAACTCATCCAAGCCCAAATGTTTATCGAAAGCCTTCCAGACTTCCGTAAGCGGCAAATATAATTTTCATTAAGTCGCGAATTCGGTGGTCTGTATATACTAATTTTTCCGTTGTAGGACGATTGGAAGCATTTTTCATCCGTAAATACTACTCTGTTCCAATAGTCCTCACATTTATTGATGTTATTTAAAGCAAATAATAATCGCGATTGTTTATTTTCGTCGGTTAAAAATTCTTTGATGCAGCTATACAACTTTTTGAATTGGGATCACGTATTATTCGGCAGGCTATTGATCTGATTGATGATAGACGCTGGAAAAAATGTTTCTGTAACCGCTTTCACCGCTGTAATAAAAGGATTCCTTCTGATGTAATTTAGCAAAGTCACATCTTCAGCATCAATGCTACTTCTAGGACGTCCAGAACCGATTTTCCTAGATAAAGAACCATCTTGAATCCACCGCTTCTTTACATCAAGCACGGTATTTTCATTTAAATTAAAATGCATTGCCACTCGTCGTATTGACCAACCATCTTCTATTTTGGACAAAATGCGGGCTTTCATTAGTTGATTTAAATGTTGAGACATATTTAAAGGCGTTTTAGTGTATAATGTAATATATTAAACTAATGAAAAATGACTTATAGTTAGTCAATTGACATTCCATGAGTATGAGTTCTTAATTACACAACTTAATAGTAGATTGTTGTATTAGGATTAAAAATGTCTCTTTTTTGGACGAATAGTACAATTTTACATTTGCGAGGCGGAGCGTAGCGTTTATGATGAACAATATATTGGGCTAGTCCCGTTTTTGTTCTTATATACAGAGTACTCGGATTTCGTAGGGACAACATGGGTAACTTTTTTATTTGAAGACATAGAGAGACGATTAAATTAGCAAAAAGGTGTAGATTCAAAAGCTCACTAAGAATCCATTTTCAAATTTTACTTGTCATGCTTCATTTGTTTAATATTGAAGAAAAACTGAAATCTTCTAATTTCTATTATTTGCCGTAACTTTTTTGTTACTTGAGATATTAAGATGCGGTTTGAAGCAATTCAAATTATAATCTAAATACTTTTATTGACGCTTAATAAAACGAATTTCTTTTGCGCAAAATTTGTTGACTCCACAATTAGTAGTTTATTTCTTTAGGAATAAAATAATTTACCATGAAATGACACTTCGTTTCGGGGTGAAAAGGAAAAAGTTAAATCCGATTCCATATTTTACCTATGCAGAAGTCCTCGATAGAAAAAACTGAACAAAGGAGATCATCACAGGATCAGGATTACACTCCCTATTTCAGTTCGGTTAGGAAGTAACCTCAAAATATTTCGTACTAATAGGATGTACTTATTTACAGTGATTAGGGTGGGTTTATCAATGTGAGGATAAAAGTGTTAGGTAAGTAACTGACAGATATTGCTAACTGGCAGATAAAATTTAGCAACTACAATATCTTGCAGATAACTTCTGTTTACCACTCAATAAACGTTTCATTGTAACTATCTTAGGAATAAAATTTTATCTGCAAGTTAATTTATTTATCCTCACATTGATAAACCCACCCTTAGAAAAAGAACTGTTTACCCGTTTATTTTAATATTCCTTCAATTATACATAAATATCCCATTTTTACATGCGGTTTTAAGAAGTACCTAGGTACTGTATTGAAAATGTAAACAAGCGAAATTGTGTTATGTTTGCCCTATATAATAAACAAACACGATTATATTATTATGATGCAAGTGTTACTTTAACAAATGAAAAGTTTTATATACAATATTTAAAAACTCAGAACGAATTAAAAGAACACTATAGTACAACAGTATAAAATAACAAAAACAATATGGTAACATGAAAGTATATGTATATGTCTCTACCAAGAAATAGCAAGTATAACAATAGCATATTCATCTTTTCTTGGGAGAAAAATTTACTCTCGACTATTTTTGTGTAATTTATTATTAAGTATAGTATAAAGATTAAGAACATTTTTCCTATTGATTGTTAGCAATTTAGTACATATAGGATTCTGTTTTAAATAAGAATAAAAGATAAACCGAAATAATTGTAAAATTGGCCACTTCCTTAACGGATATGTAATTTATGATTACTTATCGTTGTACACCGGATTTATGTAGAGGTCAGTACCTAAAATATATTTATTTGCTTTTTCAAAATTTAAGACGTAATACAAAATACGAACACAATATAATTTCAATAACGATTGTAAAACTAAGATTACACGGTCAAAGAAATTGATGAATAAATTGACGAATTTATTTGTGTCATTTATTAATTAGGAGGTTACGTTTAACTTGTTATCTATTATTATTATTATTATAACTATAGTAGAAATGGGAATTACAAAGAAAACGAAAACACGTCGACGACAATATCCGCATATTTATTGCAATATAAGAAATTGACGTTGGTGGGTGAGGCCTTGGTTGTAAGGAAGAGAAAAAGGCAAATCTAGTAAATAAGGACTTTTAAGACGACCCTAGTCAATTTAAATCATTTTTACGAATGTATGGCAAATGCGATTTTAATACTTTCTCAATTTAGAAATGTTTTATAAAACACTTGACAAGAGAAATTCACAATTTTACGTTCCAATATATTCAAAGTCATAAACTTCATGAATTTATTGGACCGTTTAAACTGGGCATAAGATATAATTTATTATAACTTGATTCAATCACAATACGGACACCTAGAAAACAATTGCCAAACAATCACATATAAACGAATCCGTTTTTTAACCGAGCTTTCCCAAGTACTAGAAAAACTAGTCATACAGTTCCTATTGCCAAAACAACAAAGCTGATTATTAATTCACTTTTCACTAAGTCGGGTGTCTGCCAAATAGAACACAAAATCCCACTTTACAAAATAAACAGAACTGTTTGAAAATAGATTGAAAATATATTACAATCTATAAAAAAACGATACTAAAAAATGTAGGTATGTGTATTCAAACTCACACACATATTGCAGTTACCAGTCGTCGCATCCCCGGATAATCAACACGCACTACCCATATCGCAGTTATCAAATGTTGCACCACCTGGTACCACACATAACGATCGCACAAACATATTGGCACATGAATACCTACTTAATTTGCACAAACTAATTTAATACGCACTCTAACCAATTGAGAATACCTTCATTTGAAGAAACTAGGACAAATTAATCACCTTCAAATAATCCTGCGTGCTTTTGCACACGACTTATAGTAGTAGTTAGATGACAGTAACAACCATGCACGTTACTTGAAAATGCATGAATTACACACATATGCACAAACTAAAGCACTGTATTCTTGAATATTTACCTAATTTGCACTAATTAAAACGCTAATCATCAATGCTAATTGATATGCACCTCGTGCGGGCGAACTACTTCATATGCACCCCAACCAAGATGCGTGAACTAATTAATATGTACCGCAAAACCATGCATCCGATAAGCATATACCATGTTTACTTATCAGTTGATAAAAATGCCAAGAGGTAAATTGCTATCCCAGGAGGACAAAAAAATAAATTTTTATAAAGAGGTAGGGTTTTCAAGTGAACAATAGCTAAGAAAATAAGACAATCTCATCATCTCATGAAAATTTTTATAAAGTTGAGTAATTCCTACGGCAAAAATCGCGCTAGGGGAAATAATCGAAAACTAACTGGAAGGCAGTGCTCATCGACATTTTGGTTAGTCTCTTCTGGTAATGTAAATGCGCAACAAATCAAATGTCATTTAAATTTACCAGTAACTAACAGATGTATACAACAAATTTGATTCGGCAGTCAACGTTATCACTGTCTAAAAAAGGTTTCAAAACCACCATTAAAAGAGACACATAAACAGGCAAGAGTATAATTTGCACAAAATCATATGAGATGGGATCATGAGAAACAACGTCATATTTTTTGACGAAAAGATACATATATATATAATTTGCACGACCTGACGGTTTCAAATATTATTGACACAATTTGCGCAAGAACACTGAATTTGCGATGAACTGAAATTTGGTGGGGGTAGTACAACGGTTTGGGCGGCTTTTATTCATAACAATAAAACCTATGTTTTATTTCTACGTGAATAGATTCTAATTTTTATACAGAACTTCTAGAAATGGTTCTGATAGATTTTAATGAACAATTGCCGACGCAAAACTGGATAATTCAGCAAGACAATGCAGCTATCCATAATTTCAGACAAACAAAGGAGTGGTTTCATCAAAAGGAAATCAATTTATTGCAACGATCTGCTCGCGCGCCCGATCTGATCCCCATCGAAAATCTTTGGGGAATAGTGGCAAGAGAGATGTATGCCAATAATAAACAATACAATAGCGTCAAAGAACTAAAATCTGTGATAACGAGGTGTTGGAATGATATTCCTATTTCAACATTAAACAAATTGATAGACAGTATGAAAACCCGGATATTTGTAGTTATTTTCAATAGAGGATCTAACACTCACTACTAAGTTAAGAGAGAATTATAACTTTTTTGCAAGTTGGTAATGACTAATGCATTTTTAATTAAGTGATTATTACAGAATGCGGGAATAAATTATATATTAAACACAAAATATTGAGAAATATGACATACGTGGTAACGTGTTACAATAAATTAGTCGTATTTATTATGTAGAACTATGTCCTCCAATCATAAAGAGCAACACAAAGACATATTTTATATATCACAGGCATGTATCTTGGGGTCCTTAACCTTTATCATTTCAAGAAAGGTTGTAGGAATAATCGGCAAATTAATTCAATACACAAGTCATTTGTGTATTGAATTATTGAAATTATTATTATAATTATTGAAAATTACTGAATTGTATTATATACACATGTAGTGTCATACTACATGTGTATATAATACTAGGCAAAACATAGGTACTCAGAAATGACAACTATAGGTAATCAAGTACTGAAAGTCATGCACAATTGGTATAAAATCAATAATTTACAGTTAAAACGTCAATAAATATTACTAATATTTAAATCTTAAAAAATTTACTATTATAGTCATGTATGATCAAAACTTTTTCTGGTCTGTTAAGGATTTGCCTCCGCTGGTCAGCGAACATTTATAATGCAGAAACGGACTGTGAAATGTATGTGAGTGAGTCTAGTGGTTCGTAATTCGCGATGGGGATTCATCCCCATGTATGACTACCATGAGATATTGTATAACTGTATTTGATGAGGAGCACCTAGGCTGCCCAGCAGATGTGGTTACCGACGAAATTGTTGAAAAGGTCTACAATGTGCTTCTTGCTCGCCGCCGAACTAAAGCGCACGAAGTCATAAAGGTGCGGTTTCCTAGAAGCATCGGTCGGCCGAAATCCACCGCAACTGAAATCCGCTGGAATTAGATGTACGTTTTTAAATGTAGGCGGATTCCTAGAGTCGGTCGGACGCCAAAAAAAATTTCCGCTCACATTTGTTGGTTTCGGTAGTCGGTTCTATTCAGTCGATGGTTGATTTCAACCGAGAGCGGAACGGAATTTTAACGAAAATGAATAGTCGAAAACTGTCTTTTGTTGAAGAAGAACACTTAATAAACTTAATTAAAGAACATTCAGCCTTGTATAATTGCAAATTAAAAAGTTACAAAGACCAAACATTGAAAAATAATATACTATTGCACGTAGTTTGGGACGGTCAAATAAGTTTTTCGACAATTAAGTAAATGAAGGGCGCAATTTTCCTCTTCTGGTTCTTCTTCAAGCAGAAGTAAAACACATATTTTTCTTTTCAATACGTTCATGGCCAACAAACTTCGACGAACTACGACGGAAATCTTAAAAACTACACGACCTAGGACTCCACCTCCGCGACCGAATTCCACTCGGTTCCGCTACGCTATCGGTTCCGTCGTCCGCCACCGACAGTCCTAGGAAACCGTAGCTTAAACGCTGTACGTGAGTCATACCTAACGGTACGGTGGACAGCAAACGATCACGACTTTCAATCTCCAAGGAGTATATGGACCTCTTAAACGCAAGGCTTACATTGAGTCGTCCCTGTTGCTGAAACCTGGACACAATGTTATACGCCAGAAATAAAACGAGTTAAACAATAGAGTTTTCGGCTAGAAAAGCAATGACAATTTTTTTAAACTCGACAGGTATAATGTAGACTTTTTGCAGAAAGGAAGAACGATCGCGGGGTGATATTATAGTGAATTGTTGGACCGATTAAACAGCATGCACAACTTCCTAACGTAGAATTTATGTATGATTGTTTTATACAGCGTATTCGTCTATGAACGGGTCGTCCTATTATTTTTACTAAAGAAGTTGTTATAAATATTAATTGAATCGGTCCAAACAAATTCACTCGATACCTGCCAAAAGGCCCGCAAAAAATTCTTCTTGTACATCCATACAAAATAACTATGACCGGCTTTTCTGTAGTAATACCATAAGAGCTTTGAATTTATCGATAATTTCACGAATGCTTGTTGCATAGCGACGAAGACGAGTGTCAATTTGACAAGCATCTAAATCACGACAGCCCGTAGGGCTGGAGTGGTTTAATTGTCAAATTGACACGAGTCGAAGTCGTTATGCAGGAAGTATGAGTGCACTGCAGTATGCAGCACTGTTGACCATCTTACCATTATCAATAAATGTTTATGTATTTTATAGTAAATTACCTATATCTCAAAAAGTATTAACTTTAGCTATAGGGAATATTATAAGCAATTGAAAGGGAACTTGAAGCACTATTAAACGGCATAAAAAGATACAGGGTGTTCCATTTGAAAAAAATAAGTTTTACCGTATTAAAAATGCAGTGATTAATTTTCCATTTCGAAACACCACTATTGCATACAGGGTGTATGCAATAGTGAAGATATTTGGCATGGATTGTTTAACTTGAGGTAATGTCATAATTATGCCAAAGAATCGTTGCAAAACAAATCTTAGTACAGACGGAATTAATTTTCAAAGACTACCATGAAAATGATCTTTTTCCTCTTAAAATTGAAATATCTCGGAAACGGTTAATTTTTAGTACTAGGTTTGTCAGACAAAACTATCTTAATTTACAACGGGGAATCTGAAAATGTCATAATATATAGGTTGTTCCATTTAAAAAAAGAAAATTTTTTAACGCTCAGCCAAAACTTAACACCCTGTATACACTAATATAATTTTACGATATAGAGCAGTTGATCCCGAACAACTTTTACTTAAAACATTTTTTAATTAAACTAATAGGTAAGATATAATAGACCGAATTCAGATAATTGGCACACCCTGTATATGTACATATATATAATTTATCGGATGCAAAACATAACATATCTGATATATTTAATACCTTATATCACATGATACGGCTTTGTGCATATCCTTAATTACATCACTGTGTTGCGTAAAATATACACAATGTGTTATTGCTGACTAGACATAGTCCACGATAACCGTACATATGTATATGTATAGCTTCATCAAGACAGCAGTTAAGAGAAATAAAATACTGCAAGAGTGGCGTCTTAGATAAAAGTAGCCACTGGTACAAAAATTACGACTTGCATATAATAATAATGTATGTATGTATAATAATTTATGCATACATACATTTGTGTGGGCGTATTTTTTCTTTTAAAATTTAGAATTAGAGATCAGATTAAAGCTTTAACGAAAAAGAAACAATTTAAGCTAAAGTAGTAAATGAGCAAACTTCACTATCAATATATTTCATACAGTTGCACACAGAAGTATCCGGTCATTAGGCATTTTACCGAATTGATCAAAATATTACGAAATTATCAAGAAAGAAAGAACAACTAATGTGTATATTACATTTATTTATTAGTATTCTTTAAGTCTGAAAGAGTTTTAAAATGAAAATAATAAAACATGCATGAATAATATAAAATGCAATTTTTAGGCGCACAATAGTATCCGGCCATTAGGGGATTACCCCAATGAAACACAGTGAATCGCTTGATTCGCCGGTGGGACACACTACGGGTGCGTTCGAATAGGAGCATAGAACGTGCAGAGCACACTTTGGCGTTCGATTAGGTAATCGGAGTAAGCGTCCTTGTATTTTTGTTGAAACACCGAGTTTACTCAGAACGTGGACTGTCTACTCCAAATTCGAAACTGGTGCTCATAGCTCCGCATGTGCACTTTTATTTTTGTTCGGATAAAGCCGTACAATATGTGTCATCTGTATCTGATATTTACTTGTCTAATATTCTTGAACAAAATGGAATTAGCAGAAGTAAATAGAAATAATGGTGTTTAATTTAAAATAAAAGGGTAAATATATCACGAGTTGTTTTTTACCCTGTGGTCGTTGGAAGACCAAAGAAACGTTACTATTAATAAGAATCGTCGAAGCAAATTATTTTTATTTTCTCGTAGACAACTTTGCGTTCGAGCTACCACTTGTACTCTGTGCGTGATGTCATAAACTCTGTTCGTGCTCTGCTGAGCGTCACTTCGTAGTACCAAAATAACATGGCCAAAATTCAGGAAAGAACTCTTGCAGAGACCTAGTTAATTATTTCTTTAAGTAAAAAAAAGGTATTCAGAAAGAAAAATTTCCAGAGATATGGGTATTCCACGCAATACTATACAAGATATCATGCACAAGTTTGCTGTTTACAATAGTTTAACTAATATGCCACGTACGGGACGTTCAAACATTTTAACGTGGCGAGAAAAACAGGAAAGTTTTGCAGATAAGTAAGAAAAATTAATTTAGAACAGTCGAGAGGTTTGTATAGACATGCAAACAGGCACAAGGAAGTTGCTCAGTGTGGAAACTATTCGTCGAGTAATACGAAGCAGCGAGCATAGTGGACGTATAGCTAGGCACGATCCATGGGTTAGTAAAATTAAGAAAAAGAAAAGATTAGAATTTGCTACAACTTATGTGAATCAGTCTGACGCGTATTGGAATAACCTTATTCCAATATGCGTCAGACTGATTCGGATCAAAAGGGCAAAATGGATCACATTTATTGCGTTAATATATTGAAGAGGAATTTAAAAGCCAGTGCAGAAGAATTAGAACTAGGAGTTAATTTCATCATTCAACAGCACAATGATCCTACACACTGCGCTCAAAAAACTAAGGGATTGCTTTTATATAATGTAACAAATCAATCAAGAACTGCTTCCTCAGTTATCTGACGTTAATCTAATTGAACATTTATGAGCAAAATTAAAGTCTAACAAAAACAAATTTCTAATAAAGAAATGCTAAAACAACATTTGTTGGAAGTGTGGAAAGCGATAAGCCCTGATGTACTGTAATGGTGTTATTAGGAAATAGGTATTGTTAGTATTAAGTGTTAAAGTAGGTTATTAGCGTAATTGTAAATACACATCTTAGTAAGTAAGCAGTTTTGTAATAGTTATGTATGTTAGGCTCAATCAGCATGTTTTGCTAATATATGTATATGTATGTACATATAGACTTGTAATACAGATCTATGATTATTACTCACATATTCGTTGTTAAAGTCAGCTTAACAATAAGCATTGCTGTGTTATGACCGGAGTGTTTCACTCTTCCCTTGAGGAGATATTGAAGTACCAAAAAAATTAGCTAAATCATGTTAAATAGGTTGAGAGCCATTATGAAGTCCGGTGGTTATCCCGCTAAATATTAACTATATAATTTAAAAAATGTTTACTATTTTGATGTTTCAATGTAGGCGACCGAATATGTTTGTGTGCTTACTATAATGTATATTTTTATGTTATGTATTTTATATTTGTCATATTTATTTTCAATTTAAATCTTTGTTAAAGTTAAAGAATAAAAAAAATATTTTAGGCTATAAAACGACAAGATTTCATAATTTAATTATTGTTTAAAAATGAGCTTTTTCATTAATTTATCGTTGATAATGTACAAATATCCACTTTTGAAATTTATATATTTCTGGAGTCGGCCCTTGGAGTGTGTTTACATTTACTTGAAAATAGACAAATTGTAACTTGAGAAAATTACGAATCATTGCAGGGCATTGCTCAAAATTAACAATCACAGCATTTTCAGTCCCGTTCTCAAAAAGAAAAAGTCGAGGATTCCGGTTACCTAAATTGTGTATCATATTGTACAATTTTTTTAATGAAGGGGCGTTAATCCGAGTTTACATCCGCCCAACAACTGAAGTATTATTTATTAAAACAATATGAGAGGTGGAACTGCGCCTCATCGCTTATCTAACTCGCTTGGTCTTCATTTTCTTCAAGTCTCGTGAGCACTTCCTCACAAAATCGGACTCGTTGTTGATTATCACGTGGATTAAGACATTGCACGATCTGAATTCTGAAATTGAAAACCTTGATAAAAGCACTTGTTAACGATGTGTCACCGATTGTAAGGCGCGTGACATAACGTATACCCAATCGGCGTGGACTTCTGTGCAACGCCTGTAGAATAACTGCGATGTTTCTGGGGTTCGAATTGTTTTTGCACTACCCCACCTCTTTGTTAGTCGTCTATCCAGTTCGTTTGAGGTTGTTGACACACGTTTGCGTTAACCGATAAAGGAGCATTATATTGAACTGACGTGTAATTTTGCTAATAAAGTTTACCTGCTTCCAGCAGTTCGGCCCTACCGCATTCTTTAACATTAACGGCCGGTTTCATAATCAGTCGTAAAAGCTCCTTTAACTAAAGTGTGAGGTTACTTTAAAATTGAAGTATCCTTTAATTTGATTATGGAATCGACTTGCCATTCGCTGTTGGGAGCAAAGTGATTAACAGCGCGGCATCATAAAAGGCGATATGATGCTGTCACAAAGCCATTTAAACACAACTTACACACACTAAACTACACCGCAAGAGTTGCAGTGATAGCCAGACAAGTAATACAGCTTACGGAGTCACTGCAACTAAGCACCCACCACACATAAAAAAAAAAAAAAAAAAAAACCGGCCATAAGTATTTAAAAAATAAAGCGGTTGCGGGTCTCCATCGTTATACACAACCGTTCTATCTTTGTATATTAAGTATCAACATGTAGTTAAGAATTACCATGCTCATGTTGTCTATTGAAAATTCCAGCATTGCTGATATATAATTCATATGTCCAAATACGTAATAGGAGTACTTTTAAAGAATAATGAATATTCTTGAACTTGTTATAAGGTACCAATTGCTTTTCCAAACGGTTGTATAATTTATATTTTTTATTCTAGCATGTTTTTCATTATAGTTGTATATAATTAATTGTAAACAAATACTATATACAACATCTTCCACCGCTTTCCACTATAAAATACTACGAATTAACAGCATTTCCCGTTTCATTCCATTTGAAATAAGAAAGTTGATACACATTTCGGCTATGATCGGAAAAAGTAAAAATCTAAAATTATTTTAATGTAAAAGTGCATAGCACCAGTTCATTATATGCAACATTTTAAATTGCAATGTTTATTAGTTCACTATTTTGTTGGATTCTCTTGATGAGATTCACTTCGATTTACGTTTATATTATAAATCGTAGGAGCGGAATTAAAGAAAACCACCACTTACAGCACCACCGAATTATTGTATAATAAACGGAATATCTACAGACAATTTAAAGTTAGACTTTTACAGTCCACTATTGCAGAGATATTGAATATATATTTTGAGGGTTGGTTTTTATAATACATTTGAAAAGTTAAGAACCTCCCACAGACGGGGGTGGTCGAGTGTGATTGGCTAGTACCTACCTGGATGTTTTGTTTATGACAACATTTTAGGGGTTCTTAGATCCGTGAGAAAGAGACTGACCAGAGATTCCTCAAGATGCTAGTCGTAACTTATGAACAAGAAGGGTTTCCGTGTTCTGTCTATCGTTTAGTTGCGGCTTTTTTGTAGAAGTTAGAAGTTAACAGTTCAAATATATTTAGTACATGCGAAGGCATTTCATAGAAGAGAAAATGGCGCCAAATTGTGCTTTCAATTAAAAATATATAAAATGTGTATAAGAGGGTGGAATCCTTTACGGTTACATGAAAAGTTCTCACTCTCTTAGAACTAATTAAGAAAAGGTTCGATTTATTATACATCTCAAAATACTTTCCTATCCTAATGAAAAGGAAGTAGCAAATGTGTGTTCTTTTCTGATGCACTTTTGTACTTAACACTAATTCACTGACGTTCGTCTAGTTCATGAGTAATCATCCACTAATATTCTTTTAACCCAAGCTCGTCATGACATAGTCTGTAAAGGAAGAATTTAATGAATTCATTACAGAACATGTAGGTACCTACAATGCAATGGGGTTGCAGCAAATACGTATTAGGCGTAAATGGTATTTCCCAATGATCTTCTGTGTATATTTTGCCCTTTTCCGTTCAACTCCCAAAGTACAAGGGGATTGTTGGAGGGGTAAAATTCTCATCTGGGTTAAGTCAATAGACGTAAAAAACACGCATTTAGATATAGCAGCGATCGACAACAGTCCGTGGCCCCTATAAATGTGCTTCATTTACGAGTAAATAATTGAAAGAGTTCATCGGGTGTTTACTTTTATACATATTTCGAGAGAGAACGCGATAACAATGCTAGGCTAATGCCTTTGAATGCAGTGCGAGAAGTAATACTAATAAATATTTTTTTTTTCAAACGTCAATAAAATTGACATTTCTCGACTGGGTAGTCCGCCGCAAAGTGTCACTTTTCCTCCGCCGGAGGTTTTTTCACTTTTCACTTTTCCCCTCGTGGACCGCCGGAGGCAAAAGTGTTATTATTTTGGCAACGTACAAACCAATACAAACACATAATTTCAATGTTGACAGTAGATTGTATACAATAGATAACGTATAGAAATATTATGTGATAAATGTCTTTTTACAAGAAGTCTCAAATTAAACAAGGTATACTTCTAATACTAAAATATCTATTATTTCTTAGCCTTTGGTAATATTTTGTTTAAAATGTCGATTTTAATTGAAATAGTACTTATAATTTACTGACATTAACAATACAAAATTTGATGAAGAAATATAGTTGTTTATAGATGCACACAGAGAAAAATGTTCTTGAATTAAGAAAATATACTGTTTTACCCAAATATTTTTAATGCTAGAATATTTCTGTTTTGATTCAAACACATTTTCTTGGAATAAGTAAATGTGTTTAATACAATCTAGACTATATTTGTTGTAAAATACGTATTTGATCTGAATAACTTCCCTATTTGTGAAATAGCTGAATTGCAAATTTCGAGCAGCTGCATTCGAGATTATATGTGTATATGAAGCGTTTATACGTGCATTTTTATCTGCGTGCACGATTTTGCAAGAATTAGATACGTATAAGTTTTTTTATAGTTAAGGCGTGGACATTTGCAGTAATAAAAGTACATATTTAATAATGCATTATGTGAAGTATATTTTAGCTTCATGGGAATTGGAGGAATAATTTCGCCCAAACGTTGTACTTGAAGTAAATCCATTGGCTAAACTTGTCGACCACTGAATTGGCAATTTATAAGCAATTTAACGGAAAGTACAGGTTTTACTGAGTCCAAAACAGTCCCCCGTTTCTTGCGGAGATCAGATCAGATACCTAAAAATCGTTCTAAAAAGTGTTATTTTTTTCGCTAATGTTTTGAATCCTCGCAGAAATGTCAAAACACTAGCGAAACATAACCTAGAAATAACACTTTTTAGAACGATTTTTAGGTATCTTAGACTAATCTCCGCAAGAAAAGGGGGGCCGTTTTGGACTCAGTAAAACCTGTACTTTTCGTTAAATTGCCTATAAATTGTCAATTCAGTGGTCGACATACGGAAGTCTTACAAATACATTATATTCTTACATTAAAACAATGTTGTTTTGCGTCAAAACAATTTTCTTAGAAAATAATATTCTTGTGATAACACAATATAGTTTTGCGGATATACAAATACGGGATTGTTTTGAACTGAAACAGTCTGTTTTAACTCAAGATAATATTTCTCTGCGTGTGCACGTTATGGTTATATAAAAGAAGATTAATGATAATATTGGTCGGTGTTTGTTTTGCCGGATTCTTCAGAACTTTAAACGTTTGTATAAATACGACAGTTATAACGTGCCATCGAAAAAAAACATAATTAGTGTAGGCTATGTAAATGTTTTTGATCGTTGCTTTAGCCACTACCACATAATGACATTTATTATTTGACATTTTAAATGTTTTATTATAACCAAAGTTTATAACCTCAAATTAAATGTCAAGGAATAAATGTCATTATGTGAAAGTGGCTAAAGTAACAATCCATTCACATAGCCTACTCTAATTATGATTTTTTTCGATGTGTCTATATTAATTTAATAAGAATTTAAAGCCAATAACAGTTATGTCTTATGCCGGGTTTCCACCAAGCGGACAGGACAAAAACAAAACACAAACTGTCCATTTGAACAGAAATTTCGAAGAGTTTTGTTTGAACACTGTTGGGTCCCCAACGGACTTTGTGTTTACACCAGTCACGAAAAGAAATCAATACAAACGGTTTATGTTTTGTTTAGGTTTTATTATATTTATAATTTCTGTAGCCCTCAATTAGGTTGGAGGTTTCTTCCGTACTCCATGATTTTTTAGAAGTCTTCTAGAAGTGCATATACCTGTTTGTAGGTGTATTTTGATATAATAAAATAAATACATCAGACATTGCGACTTGTTCCCTTCACGCACCAAATCACAACAACGAAAATAAAAACAAACTGGTTCTAATTTCAAGGGCGTTTACACCAAGCTGACAAACATTCCTAGAACGCGTGGACCCTTTGAAGTTACCGACATTCGCCAGGACACTGTTTGTGTTCGTAAAAACTCTATTTGCGGACTAACAAGTTTAGAAAACGCTCCAAAAGTTCTAAAACAGTTCGCGGACTGTCACAAACGGACCGAGTTCGTGTTTTGTTTTTGTCCTGTCCGTTTGGTGGAAACCCGGCATTAGAACAATTTGCACTACTGAAGTAAATTCAATATAATTTCTTAATGTAGAACTAATAGTCAATGTTTAATTTATAATATTAGTTAATGTTTAATTTATAAAGACCAATCAGGTGCCGTGCAATACGTTTTCAATTGTCTCGTCCAATGCAATGTTCCTAAATCAACTGATAATTATCTTAGATATATTTCGCCCTATTAAAAAAATAATATATATTCCGAAATAAATATTTCTTTAAATTGATATTTAATTTTAATCATTTCTTAATGTTTTACAAACATTGTTTTTCCTTCATCAGATTTCCTATAAATACAATAGAAATGTTATATATAAAAATATATTTTAAACTTGCACTGCGTATGAATGTTCTAGACATAATATCAAACAGAGCGAATTTCGTCAATAAATATGAATCATGTAAGATGTATTACAATCATCATAGAATATATAATTCATTGCGAATCTTACTACCTGCTTGTTATCGACCCCTAATTACAGTCGCCCAGTGCTACTTCTCAAATGTTTCGAGTAGCTGTATACGGCCATAACGCTTGAGGTTTGAGTCGTTTAAAATGCTCGCGATAGTACATACATCGCAGCAGGTTATCGGCGCGATTGATTGCAGCGTAACAATGAACATTAAACATTTATTATATCGATATCTTTCTTGCGGTGTAATTCAATTTGTAAAAATTTGATTTGTTATCACGCGTTGAGGTGAAATGCAATGATTTAGTAACATGATATTTCACACAGGTACCTACCAACGAAAACAAAATCTGTTGGCGCCAAAATGTTGCTCTAAGGCGGCTTTCACACCAAAGTCGCATGCTACGTGCGACTTGCTGCCTGGAAGCAGAAAATGTGCTACTTGCTTTGAAACGTATATTACTAAATGAATACCTTTTCACCGAAGTCGCGTAGCATGAATGCGACGTTGCGAGGTGCAGCGTGCTTCATAGGACAGGTTCTATATTTTTGCTAGTTTGCGACCTGATCTGTGCGTGCACAGGTATGAGTTCATTTACGTTTGGAGTTTTTAATGAATTAACGCGATTTAGCATCTCACGCTATGCCACTTTGGTATGAAAGCGAATTTAGACGTCGCACGATGCAAGTCGCAAGTAGCATACGACTTTGGTATGAAAGCCGCCTAAGTATGTAGTGTTTTGTCCTGCAAACCGCAAGTTTTGTGCTGCTTCCGTTTTCGATACTTAATTTTTTTTTCTAAAATACTACATCTATGGGAATTTTCCATATCGCAAGCAACAACGGAAAACTCATTCTGCTACAAGCCAAAGTTTTGTGCTACAGACACAGAGTTGTGTGCCGTTGAGAGCGAGTTTTGTGTTGCTCCCGTTTTCTTGCAAAAAAATTTATGTAAAGTTTATGTCTACCTATGTGTTTTTGATTTTATAATAAAACTTGATTTCAGATCACATTAACATTTTTAATTGCTATTAAACAAAAATCGAATTTTATAAACAAAAATTAAAGTTAATGCCATCATCAATTGAGCATTGACAGCATTATTATAAAATGAGGTCTTAGCTATTTAAAAATATGTTTGCTCTATCATAGATATAGATATAGATTATAATTAAACTAAGCAAAATTTATTTTATAATACAAACATAAACCCTCTTGATGAAACCAGGTGTTTGTGATCTATTTGCTATTCTGTTTAAAAAACTATAACTCTTGCATTGTTCTTTTGCGATGTTAGATGCTGAATTTTAACATTTTGTAATATTTCGTTAAAGTAAAGAAGTCTAAAGTAAACTATCGCAGATACAGGGATTTAAAAAATTTTGATTACGAGACGTTTCAATATGATTTATTCAATATTCCTTTTCATATTATATTTGATATTAATAACATAAACGATAAGGTAAATTTTTTCACTGAATCGTTGATCTCGTTGATAAATTATCACATGCCTTGGGTTACAAAGCGGTTGACAAGGCCTCCGGCGCCCTGGTTAATGGATACGGTTAGGGAAATGATGAGACTGCAGGGCCATGCATTGAAAGCTTATAGAAAAACTAGAACTTTACCTTTACTAGATTATTATAGGTCACTGCGCAATTTGACTACTAATGCCATTCGTCAAGAAAAACGCGCATATATGGAGTATAGAATGCGGACTAAAACCAGATCTAGTAAAGATAAGTGGAAAGTATTTAGAAGTTTGGGTTTGCGTAAGCAAAAAATTGACGGTCTACCACTTGAATTAAAAGATCCGGACATGATTAATAATTTCTTTATCAACTGTGTCCCTAACTTACCTTTGAATATCGTTACCTATAATTTTTACAAATACAACAGACTGAACAACAATAGTCTCACTTTTCATAACGTTAGTGAAGAAACTGTCTACAGAGTGATTTTTTCCATCAAGACTAATGCTAGTGGTGTAGACGGTCTGAACATAAGATTCATTCAGCTTTGTACGCCCCATATTCTGCCTTATATCACACACATAATTAACTGTTGCTTCCAAACTGGCACATTTCCTGAGTGCTGGAAACAGTCTTTAGTAATTCCTTTGCCAAAAAAGAAAAATCCCACCAGCTTTTGTGAGCTTCGACCCATTAGCATTCTTGCAGTTCTTTCAAAAATCGCGGAAACCGTTATTGAGCTGCAGTTGAAAGAGTATGTGATTGCTTCTGATATTCTACCTCCAACTCAGTCAGGATTTAGAAAGAACTTTAGCTGTAATACCGCTCTATTGAACGTTGTGGATGAACATATAAGGTAAATTTAATACTTTTATGTCTTTTTGACTATTCAAAAGCTTTTGAATATGAACTTATGTCGGCAATTTTAACTTACATTGGTTTGGGACCAAATTCTGTAAACTTACTATATAATTATCTGACAAATAGAAGACAATGTGTGATTGTCGAGAATTGTATGTTAAAATATTTATCTACCAGCTCGGGCATACCTCAAGGCTCAACTCTTGGTCCTCTATTATACACAATTTACACATCAGCTTTTATTAGGAGTATAAAATATAGTAAATGTCATTTCTATGCTGATGATACGCAGCTCTATTACTCCTTTCCTCCAACAGAAATCAACGAAGCATGCCCTCGTGTTAACGAGGACATTGCGGAGCTGTGTGTAACGTCCAGTCGGCATTCTCTGTCTTTGAACTCCTCAAAAACAGATTTAATATTATTTGGGCCAAAACAAATACGTGAACAAGACTGTTATCGCAGTAACATCAAAATATTTGTGAATGGCGAGAGTATAGCATTAAAGAATACGGTTCGAAATCTTGGTGTCATACTCAACTCGGAATTAAGTTTTAATGAGCAGATCAACATTTGTATTCAGAAATCATATGCAGCCTTAAAGATGATATTGTTAAGGTTTCGAAGCAGATGTTTAATTTTTAAGTTTTATTATTTTATTATTTTATTTTTGTACACCAAATTCTGTTTTTCGTAAATTAGTCACTATAGGTATAATATTTCCAGATGTTTTATGTTGTATAGTTCTCGGAGCTCTTTCTAAAATGCTGCCGCGGTTAATCCTCAACTTCCCCAATTCTATCTGTTTACTTATTATATTTAGCCGTTACTGTTATAAAACTAAAGTCACAAACATATACCTATTGCAAGGTTCTTAATTGCTTCAAACCTTTTCATAGAAATGTCACAATTACGATTCGACTCTCAGTATTTTTAAGATTCGGTATCTTTGAATTTTATTATATGCTTTATGTATTTTTCTTCGCTCAACCATTTGTTGGGATTTTCCATATTTCCCGGAATCTTCTCTTACACAGTTAAGAATCTCTTGTAAGTTAAGAGACTCTTATACTATCAATCATCAGATTAAGTTCCGAACAGACGTGCATACTATAAACGTTAGGTTCAAGGGAACTGACACCTCCTCTACGCAGGTTGGAACAATATAAGAGGTCCTTTTCATATCACATTGCTTTCATTCCACATTATTTAAAAAGTGTGCACTCGATTTCATTATTTAAACAAAAAATGTATCGCTATCTGCTTCTCAAACAATAGTAAATTTAGTTTAGTTTTCTTAGTTTCTTTTTTTTTTTCTCAATATTTTTGCAATGAATGATTCGTCGCATTTTCTTTCTCTACATGTTTCTCTGTTCTGTGTTAAAGCATATTTGTCTAGTTTAGTTTTTAGGTAGATTTAGGTCACTGGTTGAGTGGAAGAGCAGGTGTTGTAACTATGTTATAACAACCTGAACTCCGCCAGATTTTTTTTATTAAGTTGTTAATATGCTGGTATCTGTAAAAACTGTATAAAAGAAAAATAAAGTCACTATTATTATTATTATTATTTATATTATTATTATTTAGGCGCACATAAAATATTCATTCGGACAACATGGATGTTTTCTTTTGGAGCTACCTGAAAAATTAGCTCTATAGCAATCGGCGGTTCCGAGACAGTAACCACTTTAAGGATGTCATCCTGGAGTGTGCAAACGGGATAGGGGCCAATATGCTGTACAGTGTTATGGACGAATTCAATCATCGGGCCGTGGCATGAATCGCAAATGAAGGAGGTTTCATTATTAAAATTGAAACAAGTGCCCATGCTGTACCAAATTATTGAAATCAGCATCCAGTAGTATTTATCATGTCCATTCGTCCATTCGAGAAAACGGAAGTTGCACAAAACACTACATACCTAGAGCAACATTTTGGCGCTAACAGATTTTCTTTTTGTTGGTAAGGATGCTGGCAAAGAAATGCAAATATCTCAAGAACGGAAGCAGCACAAAACTTCCAGTTTGCGGCACAAAACGAGACAAAATTAGGACAAGGCTTCCGGTTTGCGGCACAAAACGACACAAAACTAGCACTAAACTTTGTGCTATGTAAAATTTTAATTTGTCATTGCGAGGGTGCCGTTCACATGCACACATATAGAAACAGCTCTGCAAAAAGTTACTTTAAATGTAACGCAACGTAACTGGCACAGCTCTGCTAGGAATCGACCATGCATATTATTCAGATGTAATTCGTTGTTCATACGAAATAAAAGATTTAAATCCGAATTTCCTTAGGGTATACAAGTTTGTAAAACAACTGACTACGATCGAACTAGACACAAAGTATAAAGTTTTAAGTACAAGAATTGCATATGGCACATAATGCAAAACTGTATTATTGGAATTAGAAGATAGTACAGTCGCAGATAAGTACACATATAGCTAAGGAGAATGCGATAGCCAACGCAGCGGAACAGAAGACCACAAGATATGAGTAGTGCTACGCTCAGTTGATATGCAGTCGCGAAAAGATAAATCTCCATTCGATTCCGACGGTCGCACTAGTTTCCGTAGCAAATCCGACATTATGATTAAATAAACTTAGCAAAATCACTACACATGTCAGGGCTTTACGCACGCAATTTTATATTTCATTCAAATTATAAGAAAAAAATACGCACTGTGTTCACCATTGGACGGTTAAGTGACTTCACTAAAAATGTTAAGTACATATTTTATTCGAACGTTTCGCGTTTACAATTTAAAAATATTTTGAGTTCCCCAAGGCCTTCGGTTTTTTTAATGGAACACCCTATATATTTTTATATTTTTGATATGTACATAGAATTTTAAGACAACATTGTTAAGACTTTTATCCCTATAAGTCTGCCCATTTAAGAGAAAAAACGTGCTTTTTTTTAATTTTCACCGAAATTACCGTTTATTTAAGAAATCGTATCTATTCAATCCTTGACTGGAGAGTGACCAAATACGAGATTATCATAAACTAGAATGTGTTTTAATTTTTTGTAGGTTGAGTTTAACGAAATTTGTTGTAGAGGGACTTTATTGATATTTCTTTGACAATCGCAGAAAAATTGGACAAAATTATGTTTTTTGTGGAACACCCTGTATATTTTATCACGTATGAACTCCTTTACAGGGTTACTATGATTTTTGTTAAACATGTCCTATACCCAAGGCAATAGTTTCTGAGATAATTACCATTAATATCATGTTATTCCGAAAGTTTGCAGTTCTTTTAAGTTAGAAATTAAAATAAATAACAAATACACGCTATTTATATTAAATATTTAATTATTTTTATTATTTAAATTGTGTTATCTAATTAGTATATGCAATAGCACGCTCACGTCTTTATTAATCAGTTACTTGATACTATTACAGTTTGACTATTACTACTACTAGTATGATTACTAGTTTGAATGATTCCTCAAAATCACTATTTTTTTTTTTTTTTTTTTTATGTGTGGTGGGTGCTTAGTTGCAATGACTCCGTAAGCTGTATTACTTGTCTGGCTATCACTGCAACTCTTGCGGTGTAGTTTAGTGTGTGTAAGTTGTGTTTAAATGGCTTTGTGACAGCATCATATCGCCTTTTATGATGCCGCGCTGTTAATCACTTTGCTCCCAACAGCGAATGGCAAGTCGATCCGGGATTAAACTCTCTGAAAAAATGTCACCGTCCCTCCAGAGAATTGAACCCCGGCACCTATCGTCCTCTCACAACAATAGTCAGCCGCCTAACCACTGCGGCCATCGACCCGTTAAAAACGATTATAAATTTAATTAACGAAATTAACGATAATATTTAATCAGGTTGTGTAAGTTGCAATTTTTATATAAATATATTATGAAAAAGTGCATTATTTATCTGTGCTCAGACAAATGTACTGTTACCAATAATGTCATGTTTAGTAGAAACAACCATAGTTATTGAAGCGATGAAAATTCGAGATTTATTGTTACATATTTACTTTAAATGTTTCCGTGTAGAATTTTATTTAATTCCGCACCAATTTCAACAATATTTATGGGATAGCATTTCAATTTTAATTTTCTTTAATAAAAAAAGAATGTTTAATTTATTGTCTTTATTTTTTTGTATACCTAAGTAATGTTCTTTGCTTACTTCCTTACTAAAGTTTATTTGTTTTATTACTGAAAGTTATAAGAAATAAATGTTTTACTAAGTTTAAGTTATAAGCGTATTACTGATAATCTATACTGATTTTTTTATTGAAATCATAAAAAATCACGAATCACGTTCTTTATGAATAATATATTTACCGAAAATATAATTTGCATTGCAACATATAATCTTTTCGAAATCGATTAATTTGATGTACAGATGATGGAATATTTTATGGCACACGCCGTATATGTATATAATATATACCTATACAGGGTGAGTCATTACTATTCTCTCGGTCTCTCTTTTAAACTAACACTAAGGCGGCTTTCACACCAAAGTTGCATGCTACGTGCGACTTGCTGCCTGGAAGCAGAAAATATGCTACTTGTTTTGAAACGTATATTACTAAATGAATACCTTTTCACCGAAGTCGCGTAGCATGAATGCGACGTTGCGACGTGCAGCGTGCTTCATAGGACAGGTTCTATATTTTTGCTAGTTTGCGACCTGATCTGTGCGTGCACAGGTATGAGTTCATTTACGTTTGGAGTTTTTAATGAATTAACGCGATTTAGCATCTCACGCTATGCCACTTTGGTATGAAAGCGAATTTAGACGTCGCACGATGCGACGTGCTTCCTGCTTCCAGGCAGCAAGGCGCACCTAGCATGCGACTTTGGTGTGAAAGCTGCCTAATGCTAACTGAGATTTGGTAAAGATGCAAAATCAGAAAAATGTCACCCATTTGACAACTTTTATCGAAATATACTTTGTTTTCATAACAAACTACAACAAAAATAACAGATATTAGGGTCAATTTCGATAGTTGGAACTGTCAGACAACAACCCTATATAAGTTAAAATATATTTTGTGAAGTGCACGTGTGAACCTTAACTATATACATATTTTTCTCATGTTATTATTGTTTAGTCTAGTGTTGTCTAGTGTTTCCATTTCGTCACTTATTAATCATGTTTACATTTTTCTATTTCCTCAAAAGTGTCTTTAGTTTATTCCTCAGGTAGACATAAGTTTTAAGTTGTTCGTGTAATATATTAATCTATAAACCCTCATCACTGTACTATATCTCTCAACGCGCCGAATGTTCTTTGTTTCTAGTTTGTAAGTATCTTTCACTTACGTATAATCTACGGTATCCAAACATTTTTTATAGTAACAGACTCAATTTTATTATCAGTATATTTTTACCATGGGGAACCACCCCTTTAAAAACAGGAGTGGTCTGCGTTACGAAGTCAGTCGAATTAGTCAGTACACTTTAATTCAATCAGTCGCACTGCAAATATTTAATTAGTAAGAAAACTTAGAAAATAAATAGTTATTAAATTGAAACTTAGTGTTCTATCAAACAAAGTCGACCCGAGGTAAAGAGGTACGCAACAGAACCAATAATGTTTAATAACTCAAAACTAATAAAGATGAGTGTACTAGACACCTTGATACTGATCGATGAATTTCGTGGTGAATTAAGTGCTACAATAAAAACTGTCATGTACTATTTGAAACTATGATTCTTAATGTTTGAAGATATCTGAACTGGTTGGTAACTTCTGCACATCTGTCAACTGTGAGTTGTGACAGTTGTCATTATCTATGATCCTTTACTTTCTTTTGAAGAAATTTGAACCCTTCCGGTTCAAAGCACTTCTCGATATTATTTTTGTTTAGGATGGTGTAACAGAAAAATATTAAAAAAATTGTAAATATCTGAGTAACAAAATATTTGCAAATAATGCGTAGAATTGCATTTAAAAAAATTACACCATTCTATTTAAAATAACAGTTACTATTTACTTCCGGTGTAACCGGAAGTCAGACTTGGTTGAAAATATTTTAAAACGTTAGAACCAGTACTCCAAATCCAAATTTCAAAATTTTAACAGTAATTTCCTAAACCTTCTAACTAACGGGTTCCCCAACAGCCTGGGCTATTTATGTTATTATATTCTTCTCTTAATTCAATTATTGGTTCGGATATAATACTGATACAATGCTCTAGAGTATTCTATACCATTTGTAACGGAAATAAAGATAAAATATGACGCATAAACAATTGCATAGTCTGGGCAAGCATTTGTTCAGTTGCAATATTTAAAAAGTTATTACCGAGTTTCTACATTTAAAATATACTGGCCTGCACCTGGTGCGCTTAGTGTAGCACAAAAATCTGCTGTGATCAACAAAAAGTGAATAATATGCTCAGCAAAAATGCTGGTTTAGTAAATTAAAACTTTACTGTATGTACGTATTACTGCTCCTGCATATTCACTACGCAGTTTCAAAGATCGTTTTTCTGCGTAAATCATAGTTCTTAATTTATAAACATTTTTTGATACCGCGCCGGATATATCGTCATAAAACACGTGGAAGCATACATAGGTCATGCTGCAAATGTTCCGCCATTCCCGTTTAGAATATTAAATGTTAATTTACTTCACATCTATTTACCCAGAATACCTCCTCTGTATACTATTACTGCCGTATATATTTTAATTGTTAATCAGAATCACAAATTGAAAACGTCTCGTGTAGGGATAATTTTTTGATCCAGTGTACGTAACATTTACACTTCACTTTACATTTATATGGTAATAAATATCATAGATATTAAATACTTAGGTGTGAATTAGGCTCGTTGGTAATTGAAAATTTTACTTAAAAAAGAATAGTTTTATCCTTTATAACAATTTAAATAGAAAAAGTACCTAAAAGGCTATTTTAAAGCAAACCTAGAAAGAACAAACGTAAATAATCTTCTAGATAAAAACAAATACAAAATTCAAGCCCATGAGGATAAAAACACGACACTACAGTACCAGGCATAAAACAGGCAGGGTAATAAAACATATGTTTCGCAAACCCAATACTATTTCTTAGAAATACATATGGTGTTAAACCTTTTGTACTTGTTATTTGATTTTGTTTCAAGTAATGTTTACAGAAATTTAAAATTAGGTAATTCGTATTATCGGCGAAATTTTCGTGTACCCTTCTCAATCACATAAGGTCCAAGAATCTCAGTGGGGAAACTAAAGATAAGAGGATTTCGTACATTTTAGAAGAATGTTTATACAGTTACGGCAAATGTGCAGTTGGTTCGAAACGATAAGCAAACGTAGACCGTACTATACCATAACAGACCTCTTAAGGGGCTATTATCAGTTGTTGGTGGGAAATTTGAAATTGCGTTATTTTTACTTGCAATAATTTTTGTGAAGAATGATTATAAACAAGAAATTATTACTGGAATATTAACATTTAATTATAAATTGGTGGACGAATAGTAAGTGACAGAGATTACGTGTTTAATAAAAACGATGTTTTTTTTTAAGGTAAAGTATTTCAAGAGTTATAAACTTATTCGTCCACTAAATATGAACGGGAATAAGCATGGTGTACATTATAAAAAGAAATATATGCTAAATAAAAAAGAGTATTGCAAGAAACGTATCCGGTAGTAAAACAGATAACTGTAGACGTTCCAAATGGTTTGGCACCTTTCTAAAAGAGGGGCACATCATCGCCGCAATTACTGCAATTCGAATTTACTTTATATTCCTTTCTACGTGCTTATACCCCTTTCACGACATGTCTCTATGCCACGATCTTGCTATCTCATTTTGTATATTGCTGTCTTTCATCTCGCAGTATGATCGACAACTAGTACTATTAGCTCCCTCTGTTATCCAATTTATTTGTAATGACAGCCGATGTTAGTATAGGATGTGCTTAAGACAACAAATATACAGTGAGCGAGTTCGAATTTGTCCAGACGTTTACGTCGTGCTGTCAATGTAGATCTTATTTCGTTGCCGTTAAAAATCTTGTTTTATATGTAACAGGTGGTCAAATAAGAATAGTGCTAGGATAGTGTAAGGGTCACAATAGCACTCCATGCACCGTCCATTTTAAAAATTACAAAATCTACCTATTGAAATTTTTTTAACGCCCTTAACATGGTGGAAACAATAATATTAAACAGTTCGGATCACTAACAATAGGCTACGGAAAATCTTTTCTAATGACCAAATTTGGCAAATTTTCTTCAGGAAAAGCAGAATAGACTGGAACCTCGCTTATCTCCGCGCTCACTTATATCCACCCTCATTCATATCCGCACTATAGCGCTCATTTATATCCGCTCGGCATCCACCACCCGATAGTGCACATATTCACATCAGCCAATCAGCGCGTAGCACGGCCTTTCCACTCCGCTAACGGGATAAGACTGGGGACCCCTCTTGCGAGGATGTAACTGAATGTTTACGTTTCCCGACCGCGGATATAGACGAGGTTTCAGTGTAATTAAAAAGTTTAGAAAAATTTCTGCCATTTACACGTTTATCAAGCTATCTTACCTAGTTTTCGTTGATTTGTTGGTAATTTAGCCAACTTTTTAAATCTGTGATCAAAAATACAAGTTTCCATTCAATATTTTCTATAAAAAACATTTCCGAAAAAATTAAACAGTGCTCTTTAACATGCACGTCACTTATTAAATTGATTCGAATTTGTAAACATTCCATTGCGGGAATAAAAACGAGACTAAGTTTGTAAAATTCGGTTCAACAGAATCTGAGTTCTAAGAGTTCCTTCAAAACAAAGGTCCCCTTCCTCCTCTCCTCTTATTTAAGCAAATACATAGGTACAAAGAAACTTCTCGAGTGTAAAATTTACAAAATTTGCAGAAAACTCCAACGACATATTTGTGATAGACTTTAAGTTGGTAAATTTAATAGAAAATAATAATTTAAATTTTTGATGCTCAGTTACGCCATCTAGCAATTATTCTACGGTTCGCCGAATAATTTCAGGGATGTGTTTCGTGACCACTTTAGTCAATAATACTTTTACCTGAAGCTGTACTATAAATCGTTCCCGAGATATGGTCGTGTGCCATTCTTATTTGGCCGCCTGGTATACAGTGCTTTCATTAATAATTAAAACCCACGTGACCTCTTTTAGATATGCAACCCATTTAACACTATGGTACTATAGTAAAACTAAAATTCCTGCAGAAATTTTTATTTACATATTGACAATTAAAATTTTACAGGTTAGGTTTATATAGTAAATTGTAAATAATCACGACTATTATGTAACGGAAAATTTATTACAATAAATGTTCAAAGTGGTTTCCGTTGTTATCTAAACACATATTTACTCTGCGTTTTAAATTTTCAAATACATTTTGCATTTCTTCTATAGTGATATTATTTATTTCTTCTCGTATAGCTGCTTGAAGTTCCTCTAAATTGTGTAATCTATTTCTGAAGACTTTATTTTTTAAATTGCCAAACAAATAAAAATCTAATGGTGTCAGGTCTGGAGAGCGTGGAGGCCATAAGTTTTCGCTTATCAATCTATCATCAAAAAATTGTCTGAGATGTTCCTGCGTAGCTCTAGCTCTGTGTGCGGGGGCACTATCATGTTGAAAGAAACCTTGTCGTAGCTCATCATCGTGTAGTTGTGGTATGAATTCGTTTAATATGGCACAGTATCGTTCAGCTGTAATGGTTTCATGGAAAAATATTAGTCCAATTCCCTTCATCATCTCGCGTACCACTTCTGTAATGTGGCTTTAAAATAAAAGCATCATGCTCCGGTGTAAACACCATTATGATAAAACCTGAAATAACAATTTTTGTTTATTGTCATTATAATTTATGCACTACAAACTTACCAAGTACACAGGGTATTATTTCCTGGTAGTTTAAAAAAGAACTTTCGACAATTAACGAAAATGCAGGAATAAGATAGATTAAATCAACGAGCTAAACAGAGGCGTATGAAAACTGTCAAATATCGACTATGCAACTTTCTGGTTAGAAAGCTTAGGGATATTTTTAGTTGACCAACATATTTGTTTACGTCATCTTACGTCAGAGGTCACGTGGGTTTTAATCATTAATGAAAGCACTGTATATAAAACAAGATATTAACGATAATGCAATCAGTCGAAGTCTGTACCCACAGTACGCGCATAACAGCTCTGCTAAGCTTCCGTCCAACCCTTACATTTGCCATAACTGCACATATTTAAAATAAATGAAATCCTCTTGTATATTATCTTTACTTTCCCCGTCGAGATTTTTGATTCTAGTATACTTGAGACGGGACGAAAATTTCGCCGGCAATACGAATTACCCAATTTAAAATTCCTGTAAACATTACTTGAAGCAAAATGAAATAGTAAGTACAAAAGGTTTAACACCAGATATCTACATATTTCTGGGAAGTAGTACTGGGTCTGCGAAACATCTGTTTTATTACTCTGCCTGTTTTATGCCTGGTGCTGTTATTATCGTGTTTTTATCCTCATGGTTTCAATTTTGTATTTGTTTCTATCTACATATAAGATTATTTACATTTATTCTTGCTAGGTTTGCTTTAAAATAACTTTTTAGGTACCTTTTCTATATAAATGTTTTTTATGTGTGGTGGGTGCTTAGTTGCAGTGACTCCAGTTATAAAGGATAAAACTGTTATTTTTTACAATAAAATTTTCAATTGCCAACAAGCTTGTCTAATAAAATAGCTGTATACATTGCGGGCTTAATTGAGCAGCTTTTATTAACACCTCAGTATTTAATGAAGTATAAACGTTATGTGTACTGTGTCAGAAAATTATCCCTACACGAAATATTTTCTATTTGGCCACCCGATACATGCGGGTATACTTACGATGACAGGCAAAAAGTTCGCGCCAAATGGGAAAATTTTAGTTTCGACTTATCAAAACAAATTTTTATGGCATTAATTTATGCTTGCCTAGACACGTATTTTAGCCGCCATCAGATATATCGAGCGAGTTTTTGTTCGTTAGAAAATGACTTCGAAGTTGCCAAAAAGAAAAAATTGCGATTTTTCGAAAAGTTAAGAATTTGAAAACAAGTTATTAGTAATTCTTACTAACAACTTAATGATTTAATTCATTACGACAATGCTAAATTTTTATATTTTTGTCTCAGCCAACATTTGATGTGAATTTCTTGTATTTTAGTATCAACATTTTACCAGATATAATTTTATACATTCAAAATTACCATTCACCATGTTTAATTTAGCCAATTTGAAACGTGGGATAATTAAGGCGATAACAGCGAAGAAAGTACAGGTCGACCAGAATCATGTGGCAGTTGCGCTTAAGTCAGAAAGGTTGGGTAAAAGTATGACGTTGCAGCACTCTCCTGTGATTGGCGCGCTGATGTAAGAGCTGTATCTAATGGCTCATTATAGCGGTCATTTCCGCTTGTTATACACGTTGTATACGCTCCACCTATTAGCGCAGAATACGTCATCACTGCCACAGCATTCTGGTCGACCTATAGTTGGCTATCATGCTTAGTGCTAAGCGGTTCGGTGCAAATTGTAGAAATTTTTGTGTCAATTATATCCCAATGTGTAAATTTAGCAAAGTATTACACATTCTTATGTGTATTTCTTTGTAAAATACATATATATATGTATTTGATTACGGAATATGAAGTTAATTTTAAACATACAAATGTAGAAATATATTTATGAACGTTTTCATCTCATTGCAGTACAACTACATATTGCTAGTAAAATCGGCCGGTAAACTACGCGTAACGAGCATAAACAACAATAGTTGGTAAGCTGAATTAACATTGGAGCACATCTATAACAGCAGACAAGCTAAATGTATTTTCTTTATTATTATTTTATACTTATAGTTAAAATAATGTCATCTAATATCACTACCGAAATTATTGACGCTTACGTATCATTTCCATTTACTGGTTGACATCAACATTCTTAATTTAAATAGCATATTATGTTTTTTACGATTTTTTTAAGTTAGGCTAGAAGTTGTGCATAAATGCTTATTAAGGTACACTCGACATGACTTAGAAGTAACGGTCACGTTAAATGTGGAGGGGATGGATTGACAGACAGCACACTGTCGCTTAATAAAACCGTTCGAAGACAAAGTCGTGTTGAGTGTACCCTACAGCGAAAAGCAGCCGTTCTGGTGTTATTGTATTGGTATTGCACCTGTACGTCTCATATTTGGCGTGTTACTAGTTGAAATACAATCCATCATATATGTACCTTCAAAATTATGTTGTATACAGGGTCCTCTAAAATTAAAATTCTTTTCAAACAAGTCCACGTTGCACCTGTACGTCTCATATTTGGCGTGTTACTAGTTGAAATACAATCCATCATATATATGCAGCTTCAAAATTATGTTGTATACAGGGCCCTCTAAAATTAACATTCTTTTCAAACAAGTCCACGTCACTGAAAGACATTTTTTTAGGAACAACCTGTATATTATTGCATTTTTAAAAAACAGTTAATAATTCTGACAGAGAGAATGATAAATGAAATACATTCGAGAGAAAAAAGATATTTAATATTTATTTTAAATTCATGGAGAATATAATACAATTATGGAACATGTCGAGTAGGTATTTAAAGATAGATGACGTCTTCATTTGGTATATTTGGATATATGTTGTTAAATACTTAACACGTCCTATCTATAATTCTACTGTATTCTCTAATTAAAATATCGGTATTTCCGTAGGTATTTACTTCAACAGCTATCTTGCTTGACAGATATAAATTATGTAGTGCAGATAGTATACAGAGTGTATCAATAATGCATTTTTTCCATATCTCCCTTGCTGTACAAAATGAAGCAAATATTTAAATACCAAAGTTGTTTAGCTTTACGAAACCTATATCGCAAAATTATTTCGCTATATACAGGGTGTTTAATTTGCCAGTAACTACCAGTAACTTCACATTTTTAAATAGAACATCCTACATATCATTACATTTTTAAATTACACGAGAAATTTTAAAGCAACTTTATGTAGGATAATATTCAGCCATTTTAGAAAAACACTCTGTAGTTCGAAAAGGGTAACAATATAAAATAACTTATTATACAAATACAAAATAAACAACGAAAAAGTTTTTGCACACTCCTCTCTTAAGGCAAAAATAATATCTACATAAATTATATGTTAATATTTTAAGGAACAACCATTAACGTCTATCACGGCTTGTAGGCATCCTGATATAGAGTTAATTAGATTTTCTGTTATATTAGACTCCATTCTTTCGTTTAAGCAGCTTGTAATTTTTCCTTATTATTTATTTCGCGCCAATGAACTCGACAATTCAGTGTCTTCCACAAATTCTCAATGGGGTTCAAGTAGAGGTGTTTGCAGCATATGCGACACATTATAGAGTAACCATTGCCTACATTTAATTTCTCTATACTTTGCTTCAAAATTTGTGTTAAAATGTTCAAATATCCATATCTGTCCATTATACCTTGAATAAAAGATAAGTCACTCATAAAATACCCTCATACCATAACACTGCCCCCGCCACCTTTCACTGCAGCTTGTAAAGCTTTTAAAGTTTCTCATTGTTTCGTCTGTTTTGCTTTCGTCTGAAAAAAAAAGATTTCCAAAATTCTGCAGATTGGTTAGTTGGTCATTCTTTATAGTATTATCCCAATACTACTCGCTTTCCAGTAACACTATAAAGGCTCACTGCTAATTTGGGTGCACTATTAAAAGGGTTCTTTCTAATTTCTGATTATAAAGCTTTCACCCTTTACTATTAACTTTCTTGGACGACCTCATCGCAATGCATTTTTCAACTTTCTTGTAATCTATGTAATTGTTGAACATGTGACAAGTTTTTCAGATTTTGCTTCAATAAGGAATTTTATTACCAACTGCCACTCTTGAACTGTACTTTTTCTTATTTTGTGTGCCATTTTTGTTTGAACCGTCCGAATAGACTAGTCATTGCTAATACTAAACAGTAACAACGTGGGGTGCATGTCTCCAGCCCCGCCACCCCCGTACTTTCGAATTTTGTATATGCGTATGTATATGTATCATTTTGTGCGAAAATTTTCTTTTCATGTGCCTGGCCCCACCAAAAAGAAAGTCCTTTTTTGCGACATAAAACGGCACAAAATGATAGCATATACAAAATTCGAAAGTACGGGGCGGCGGGGCTGATGACATGCACCCAAAAACGTGTCCTTGAAAATCTACAAGCGTTTAGGATTCCCCTGATTATCGATCGGTTATTTCGTAAATTTTTGCATTCTGTACAAACGCTTTTTTCTGTATACTTTTCATGTTGTTTATGTATTTTTTTTTCTAAACGAAACGTTTACAAAAATTTATGATTGTGGTAAATATATACTTTTTCTGTATTAAATGTAGTTTCACTTCAAAATAACTGTCTTTAATTGAAAGTAATACTGAAAAGGTTAAAATTGAGTTAGTGTGCAAATACTTTTTCTGGATACTCTATATAACATTTAAACTTTTATAACATGAAAATTTAATAGTATTACATTTTTTGCTGGTTGAATTTTTTTCTAAATATAAACAACTAATACTTCTTACTACATAGACTTACTACGATAGTCTTATTCCCAAAATAAAGATGTTCTTTGAGACGTTTTCATGTTGTAATGCGCCGACATATACATAATATGTTTTATTAAGGAATTTCGCCAGTTCTCCCACTATTTAAAATGTAACCTAACTTTCAAGAATATACTGTCGGAATTAAATAAAAATTCGACCTCTATTGGTCATCGACGAACACAAACAGCTCTTTATCGTTATATCACAGAAGAACGTTTTTGATGCAAAAAACATTTTACTTTCGTATTATTTAGATAGGGAATAATTCAGGTAATATCTGCATTGTACATAATCTTGCAATTAACCGATTAATATCGTTAAATTAAAATGCCTTTCTCGCAGAATCTTAAATTTCAAGACAAACACAAAGAGTAATTCACATATATTAAAATTAAGTAAGCCCAGCATTGAAAGCCACAACAACTACGAAACAAGCAAGTATGTATAAAAGTAAGTCAAGGAACAAATAAACACATGCAAAAAATAAAGACATACCTGTTAAATCGATTCATTTTGATCTGTTGAATTATAACTTCCAATTTCACATTAGTTGCGATCTACGAAGACATCCACTTGTTGGAACACGTCCCACTAAAACAAGGAAGCATGTCGTCAATACATGCAAATACGAGAAGCGGGAGAATAATATTAAGCGCACGCATCCTTCTCTGAACGATAACTGACTGAAGCAGACAGTACTAAGTGTGCAAGGTTTATAAGATATACAAGAAACAGTTTCGCTTGCAACTATACCTCGTAGTACAGAGTAGAACAGCAGGTTTACTGATGTATATATTAAAAGGAAACAAAACATCCAGCATAGCAGCGTCACTGTAATCTGATTTTAAACAGGGGAAATATCTTTTTACAAATTTCCGCTACTAGTAATTTTATTTCACTTTAAGATCAATGAACGGATATTGATATGGTTTATTACACATATGACCTAACGTAGTAATCAGATTTTTGTTAAAATATTTCTTCAGTGAAAAAAACCATAAAAAATAGAAACAAACAATGTCAAAAATCAACCCGTCCTAATCACACCGACGACTTATAACAGCGCTACATCTAAAAAGAAGGATAGATAAATTAACAAATTATTACATAGAAACTCACCGGCATGACAGACAAGTTAACTTGTAAAGAAATAAATAAAAACCTAGAAATACATACAGTATCCAGAAAAAGTATTCGTACAGGTAAAAAAATCGCTTGTTTTACAAATAGAAGATGAAAAACGATTTCTTTCGCCACAAATCGATCATTAACGACAAGAAGAGCTTAAATGTGGAGTATTTCTCTAATAAGTTAATTATGAACAAAGTTACAAGCATTGAAGTACACATGGAAAAATTCACCCCTCCTTTCTGGTGAAAGTTGAATTAAATTTGTGTCACTAAAAGAAAGAGTATGATTTATTCATCCAACATTCCAAATTTGGTTTGATTATCTGCAGCGGTTCCAAAGTTATGAATTTTTTACTTTATGAAATAGAGGCGAAAATCCCGTGCGACTCGCGTTACAGAGCGATTTTCGCCTCTATTTCGAAAAGTAAAAAATTCATAACTTTGGAACCGCTGCAGATAATCAAACCAAATTTGGAATGTTGGATGAATAAATCATACTCTTTCTTTTAGTGACACAAATTTAATTCAACTTTCACCAGAAAGGAGGGGTGAATTTTTCCATGTGTACTTCAATGCTTGTAACTTTGTTCATAATTAACTTATTAGAGAAATATTCCACATTGCAACCGTTCTGGTCGTTAGTAATCGATTTGTGGCGAAAGAAATCGTTTTTCATCTTCTATTTGTAAAACAGGCGATTTTTTTACCTGTACGAATACTTTTTCTGGATACTGTATGTATGAATTGTATTAGGCCGGCATCGCCCACGAGCACAAATTCTACCATTGTATAGTATTCGCCAACATAATATAAAATGACCTGTATAAGGGTAGTGAGATTATAAATATACCGTATGTCCGTATTTTCTTTGGATAAGCAAACTTATTCTGCACGCGCAGACTAAATTCTACTGGACGCAGAATGGCATAATGTCGGGGAGTCTCGATATTGCCCGTCAGTTACCACCTCCTATTCGTCTCATCATTCGACATTTCAAGAGCGACAGGTTGGGGTCTAGTTCTGAACGTTCTAAACTCATTTAAGAAGGTTTTAAACCGTTAGATTAAATTAATCGTTTATCATGAATTTAACTTTGGAGGAAAAGAAATCCGTAATACTTATTTATGACAGCATTTGAACGCGAAATACCATGTAGTTCTATACTTTATTTGATAAACCATTTCGAAAAATATGTTTACACTTGTTGTAACTACTTTTATTTTAATATGTACTTGTAATTAGAATTTTATTTCAGTATACATTTAAGATTTATTTTGTCTTTTGTTCTTAATTCTGCAGATATTTAGTCCAACTTGGGATTGCTTATGTTTCTACCATACATCTTTTTTATATTTGAATCGTTTTATTGATATGCCTTCATTGGCGATAGCATGAGATTTAAATGTTTGTCGATCACCGTCGACAATAAGAGATAGGAGGCTTGACTTAGTACTAGTAGACGAGGCTTTGAAGTTATTACATGCGCGATTTTCAGGTTTCTCTCAGACACACTCTACATATTTATATTGTTGGAAAGATGTACTACGACCGTATGTCAGCAACCCAGGGGTTTAAAACGGGTAATCAGTCAAACAGGATCTGATATTTTAAATTCCTGTTTGTCTTGTGTACATTAGTCTTCCCTTCTGAATTAATTTTACTTTAAATTTTAATATGTTTTTAATTTTAATTAATTACTTCAATTTTTTAAAACTTGTCAAAATAATTATGTAGTCTACCATGTTAAATTACGTTTTCGCATCGAGTTTGCAACTTATGTCATCTCCACTGTAAGTATTCAAATTAATTTTGAATTTTTTGGACATTATTGTAAAAAATCCTTTTTAAATATAATAGTTTATACTCCTGAAGAAGTTCTGAACAAAGAGCGAAATATTGAGTTTATGAAAAAAGGAGACTCCTTTTTCTTATCACCACATATTTATATTATTATAAACAATAAAGGGCCGCATTAAGGTGAAATATTCTTAAGCCCAATTTTATAATATTGTGCTTTACAGTTAATAAAACAACATATACAATACAAAAATAAAACAAAAGCAACAAAGTAGAATAAAATGCAATACATATACCTACAGCAATACATATTAGATTCCACATGATATTTTAAGTAACTTTTATTAACACCTTCCTAGACCTATGTGCTTTTGTATTCGAGAAAATAAATATTTTATCAAAAATTTTGCAATTGCAGCGCTCTCGTTAATTTGGATCAAAACTAAAAAAGGTAGAAAATTTTGGTTTGCGCAAATTGATACATCTTGAATTGCTTTACTATTTCCAATATTAACATGTACAGATCCTTTTGTTGACATACAGTTACTGGCGCCAACATTTGGAAACATTTAAATGCCAATAACTCTTTTTTTTTATGGGACACCCTATATCCATTTACAGGTTGGATGTAAAATTAAATTCTCTTTCCTTTTATATGTACCCATTTATCTTCAACCGTCTTAGAGAAAAATGTATATTTCTTCTGCTACTGTAGAAGTAACCACTTCAATTTGCACGAAGTAGACTACGTATCAATAATATTATAACAGATATTATATTTAATAACCATTTGTACCATTTATAATTATACACAAGTAATAAGCTTAATTTAAATTTGTATTATAAAGAGATTAACGAGAGCGCTGCGAAAATAAAAGCACATAAGGTAGAAGTACCAATAGATAAGACTATGAGTACGATTAAATATTTTCATTTAATTCTGTTTAATGAATTATGATATTCATTTTTTAAGGTATATTTTGTCTGATGTTTGTTTATTTAGCCAATAACTAGGAAAAACTGACAAAACAAGGTAAAATGTTTATATTTTATTATAAAACTCAAAATGCAAAATTGTCCTAGTAGATGATATCTATACATAGCATTTGACCCCATAGGTGATACATAAATGGTCTAGAGTAAACATACACGTTATATTTAAAATAGCTAGATGTCACTTACAGTATGATGTTTCCTTAATATTTAATTTTAATCGGCTAAACTACCACCTACTAGGACGCTATCATGCATTGGTACATTTACCTTAGGTCTAGGAATAGGTCTTAATAAAAGTTACTTAAAATATCATGTAGAATCTAAAAAATATATAATATATAGGGTGATCCATTTAAAATGATAAAGTTACTTACACTTTTTCTATAATTGGCAAACAATAAAAATTATTTATTTTAAAATTTAGATTAAAACTCGACGTTAATCTAAATTCTATGTAAATAATATAATTTCCTGAAGAAGGCACAGAATTGTGACGACTTATTGAAAATAAAGGTTTTTGTTATTAAAGGACGAAAAACCTGCAGCAATTTCATTGTTTAACAAAAAAAAAACTGTCAAAAAACAATATCAATAGTATACTTTTCGTAGTTGGAACCAATAATCTCTAATAACTCAAAAACTAATCGATGTAGAATTTCTTGCTGAATTAGGCGCTACAATAAAAAGTACTATGCGCCATTAAAAAAAAGAATTTTTAAAGTTTGAAGATATCTGAATTGGTTGCTAATTTCTGCACACCCTGTATAAATTTTGTTGGAAGTTATGACAGTTCGCAGTATCTATGATACTTTACTTTCGTTTGCAGAAGTTTGGTATCTTGCGCTTTACAATATTAATTTTTCTTTAAGATGGTGTAACAGGAAAATATTACGGAAAATTGTAAACATCTTCGAAACAGTTGAATTTAGGTATAGGGAACCCTAATACAAAATATTTGCAAATAATGCGTAGAATCGATTGCATTGAAAAAAATTATGCCATTGTATTTAGAATCACAAAGTTGTATTTTGTTCAATGAAAATAGAACACCCTGTATAAGTGAACGTAATGTTAGAACATGTGCCATATCAATTCAAGTAACCTCCGTATAATTGCTTTTCAGAAAAAATCTACATGGGGAGATATGGTACTTGGACGCACTGGAGAGACTGTACACCTAGATACCTATGGCGCGTTACCGTGATCTTCTAGCGCCCGTTACCCACTTTTTCCCGGATCGACACATGATTAGGGTGAACGAAATTTTCAAAAAAGTAATTTTATTCCTTGTAAAATGTATGTTTTGTAGGAAATACGACAAAATGTTGTTAAGAAAAGTTGTTCAAAATGATAATTTATTCCAGTTCGTAAAATTTGTATAAAATCGAACAATTTTTATAAAATGTGAAACTACAAAACAACATATCAAAATTTAGTTTACTTTTTAACTAAGTTGTTGGTTTATTTAACAAGTCTACCACCTTTATTTCCACATTTCTCAATATTTGTCCTAAATGCACTGAATGCTGTTCTTGACTCCTCACGAGAAATAAAATATAAAACTTCTCTAATACGACTTTTCAAAATTTCTACTTAATTTGGCAGCCTATTCAAATAAACTATTTATTTTACTAAAGACAAAAATCCATGGTCGTTAGGTCTGGAGATTTGGGTGCATTGGCCATCCTAGAAAATGCTCATTCAACCATTTATACACTTACAAAGTCGAGTGGGAAGGATAAGCGTCGAGTTGAAAATATGAAGGATATTTTGCTTTATACAGGAGTTCGTCCACAAACCGACTCAAAATATTAATTGTACTGGTTAAACCTTCCCTCTATACAATTTGGTCCAATTACACCACAATGATAAGAAATGATACACCAAACATAAACTTTTTCAACTATTACTGATTGGAATTTATTACATAATCGAATAATTCTAATCGTGTATCAGTCGATTCTTCTGAAAAAATATTGTTTTTGTTCTCATCATATGTATCATATTTTTGTATTTTTATTTTATTTTATTGCTTTTGTTTTATTTCTGTGTTGTAAATACATATTTACTTTACAAAGACGCGGTCAAAACCCTGAAGCCGTTATAACAAGAAATTAGTTTGTTACTTTCCACGGTGATTATACAGAAAGGGGGCTGATAAGTATAGAATGCACTATCATGGACAGAGAGGATGTCCGGGTGTATGCAGTCCACGATGCGTTCCTGATACAATATCAGTTCTACCGTCAAGCGAATTGCGTACCTTCATAATATATGTACAGTGGAGAGCATCTAAAACGAGACCCCTCTAAGCAAACGTCGACCTTATCGTCACAATGTAGGAGTAAAACAAATCTCCTAGCTTGGGAGAATACATAAATGGTCAGCTGTATTTTCGCAAGTACGCGATTGCGGTATACCCTTGCGTACGGATTATATTTAGATAATATTTGTTATTGTTGCATTATAATTTATAATAATAAAATTCTTATTTGTATTTAGAACGTCATTCTGTTTGAAATTTATATGAAAACAACTTAACCGGTATATGAATGATAATGAATGATGTATAACGCAAAAACAGTATTAGCTTTAAGTAAATGTCGGTTTTTTTTTCGAGAACGGAATAAATGAAAACTTAAACTGTGTATGTATAAAATTTACAAGCGTTTTAATAACTTACAAATTTATTAAAAACTGATGTATCGTGTGGCTATTTTCATATCCTATGAAAATGTTGCTTTAAATAAGTGAATTATCAATAACAAAACGTTTAGCACTAGTTGTGAGATCCAAAGATGTAATACACTGGAACCTCGTTTATGTCCGCGTTCACTTATGTCCACCCTCACCTATATCCACACTGTAGCACTCATTTATATCCGCTCACCATCCACCACCAATAGTGCACGTATTCACATGAGCCAATCAGCGCGTAGCACGGCTTTTCCTCTCCGCTAAAGGGATAAGAGTGGGGACCCCTCTTGAGAGGTTATAAGTGAATGTTTACGTTTCGCGACCGCGGCTATAAACGAGGTTCCAGTGTAAATCAATTTTTCGTGCAATCATATGCGAAGTCAGTATTTCGCGTTCTCAACACAGTCCGCGAAATTCAATTTTGCGGCCGTTACCCATAGCAGCGGCCGCCAAACCAAACGTCACTTTCAAATTTGACATTTCTAAAATACGTCAATAACAAGATTATTTTCTATCGAACTCAGACATCATCTTAACAGTCCGTTTGTCGCACCGATCTTTAAACTGTAACATTTTCGTAATACCGTTTAGATTTTTCAGGTATTCAATCGAAAAGCGTCACATAATACTTTTTAACTCGGAAAGGGTGCAAGATACTGAAATATTACTGTCAGTATCAGACATATTTGCGTTTTGTCAAGAACTGTCAACATATTTTATATTATATTCAAATATGTCATTTCCATAGCAACGCTGAAACTTTCTTAATTAAATTGGATTGCTGTTGATTTTAAAGCAATAATATATTTATTTGTAATTACTCAGTTCAATGATTTTGACGATTGCACGAAAAATAGTGTGCAATGCCATGGCCGCGAACCTTTTTAGCGACCTCAAGATTATCCGGCCTCGGCGATAAGTTTTCTTTCGGTACGCCAAAATGGTATTTCACGGGCCAGGCATACAAATAACTATTCTGTTGAAGTATATAGGTAGCAAAATTTCATTTCATTTCTTAGAATTTCTTAAAATTCCTTTCTGGGAACATATGTATATACAAATTCACATGCATTATTATCGATGTATGTGTATGGATGTAATGTGTGTTTCATCTCATAGCAGGTATCAAAGGCATACTTGTTTGTTTACCAGATCACAAATTTACACTTGGATTTTTGCCTTCACGGATCCAAAGTTTCTGAAATTTTCTATAAGACGTTTGTCTGTATTGCGAGATGGTTTTCGTTTTTGCGGATATCGAGTTGCATTCTCCATAAATAATAAATAAATTTAAATAATCGTAATTTGTATAATTTAAGCGCCCCGGCATGACTTATTGTAATTACGATAAGGTAAATGACTTTTATTCGACAACTGACAATTTATAATTTTGTAAATGCTGTCATGGATAACTAATAAAAAAGAACTAATGCAAACAGTATGTATTGTAGAAGATAAGAATACCAACTTGCTAGTATTTCGAAAACTATCCATTTTTATAATGGACATACTTATACAAAGTGACCCTTATTTTTAATGTCGAATAAGATAAGATTATAAAAATTGCAGCTTTCCATTAAAAAAAATTGACTTACGGTAATTTTTCAGACGTATATTTCGGACACTCTGTATGAATAATTCTAACAATTTTGTACAAATAGTATTTAATTAGGTCATCTACTTGAGAAACCTTACTTCAAAATAAATAATAAACTAATCCTTATATGGAAAAGGTGCAATTGATTATGTAGGTACACTCGGTACGACTTAGTCTGCGAACGATTTTAATAAGGTAACTCACTAAAATCGTTCGAAGATTAAGTCGTACCGACTGTACCTGCAAACGTCAAATTTAGCATAAGAATGTAAATAAGTCAAAAAGGATTAGACTTAGGTATATGACATTATACATGAAATATATTTAGAATTTCACGTAAAATCTAAAAACGTGAGAATATACAGGATATTCTTTTTAAAATAACGAAGTTGGTGCCTACTTCCGGTATATCCCGAAGCGCCGCCATCTTGAAAATATTTTAGGCGAGTGGCCCCCATCGACTTTAGTATAGTGCCAATATTTCAGATCATTCCTAGCTACAGTTTTCCCACAATCGATCGTGGCAGTTCCCGGTGAATCGCCCAGTATACGAATTAAATTTTTTATGTTTCAAACGACAGGTAGACGGTGGCAATATACTTACTTTTATAAATGCTGCCTAACGTATCCGAAAAGGAGGGTTAGACACGCATTTGACCGTCCTTGTATATTGATATGTATATTATTGTATTTAGATAAACATCCACATTACAACATACTTACGTATAGTTAAAGATTTTTGTCGAAAGTGTTTCGTATTTCTATTTGTACTATAAATGACTATGCAGCGTGTAATATGGTTGGATAGTGAAACAATTATTTAGTATATATTATAATATGTAATATATTATAATATTATATACAGGGTGTTTAAAAAAGATGCGGCAATATTAAAGGGGGTGATTGCCCAGGTCATTTTATACAAAAAAAGTTCCTATAAACATAGGTCCGCAAACGCTTCGTTACCGATCTACAGCGTGTTGAAGTTTACAAAAAAAACAGTAAAAATTAGATTTTTCAAAAACGACTTGAGATATGATAATTGTATGAATGAATGACCCAAAAATGTTTCTTTGGAAGAAGTAAAATGCAGGTTACAAGTATAACCGTCAAAATCGTTGTAAAATAAATAGTTTTCTAGCGCCTACCCATAATACACTATCGAACCTATGCTACATATACATATCCTTGTCATACTGCGTTATTATTACCAGTCCTACTATAAAAAAATCTAAAAATAAATAAATTTACAAAATATGTATGTATGATACATCGTTGAATTCGTAACGAAAAATGCCATCAGATACAGAGTGTACTTTTTTCTCCGTCCATATAAAAAAAGAAGTTGATGATGGTTTCTCAAAAACGAAACGTCGTACAAAAAATATAAAAATACAGCCTTGTAGAGCTATAAAAGTGCCAATGAAGAACTTTTATTTATTTTTCGATAACTTGTGAAATAAAGTCAGAAAAAATAAAAATGAATATTGAAAAAAACACGTTTTCCTAAATATATCGAAACAACTTAATTGAATTAAATAAACGCCATGTGAAAGGTCATTAAAATGCGCAACTTTTCGCTAATTTAAGCAACTTTGTATCTCTTACCGTTTCCGAGATCCCCATGCAGTTCATTCTTATCTTAGACACATATATTTTAGATTTAGGTGTTTATTTAAGCAGTAGCACATGAATGCATATTTTTATGTTTAACAACTTTATATTTTATTTGCAATCACGTTTCAATTTGTATGTATTACATACATACTATCAATGGTAAAATTTTACGCGACCCTTTCAGTTATTATTCTTCTCTAGACTTTCCAGTTATATTTAATTTATTAGTTCCTTTCTATTGTTAGCTAAGGTATTATCCCAAATTCTTTGCAATTTCTATACAAATTTATAATGTTATTAAGAAAGTTCCCCGTAATGACAATTTTTTGCATTTATTATTGTATAGCGTTAGAATACAAGTTTGAGTGTCTGAGGTCACAACTATGTTATCAGTGTTGTAAACCGTGATTTCCATATTAATTGTTTATATCCGTATTATTTAAGAATTTCATAATTCGTTACCTTCCCCAATTCAAAGAAGTGTTATAGATAGACCGACCTGTTAAAGCAAGTTCTTTTAGTATTAAGAGCTTCCTTTGCAGCACAAAACTCTACAAGCCTACAGCAACATCTGTACAAAGTAGTTAATAAGTACGTTAAGTTAACTTTCGCTCATTTTTTTCAACATTCACCAAACAAAGTAACAATACGCTATACGGATTTACAACCCGTGGCGGATGATACATCAGCAATGATGCTAATATGTTCGTTACAAAAATTAACCACAGAATGCCCTCTCCTCTTCCTTGACAACTATTTGAAACAATCTATATCTCTAAATGTTAGTTTAGATGGCAATTAGTACATTAATCCAAAATTTACAAAACAATGGATATTATACAAAATATTATTTAAATTCATTTTTTTTGTCTTGATTAGGAAGTTACATTTCGTATTTTAAAATTTTAAATACATTTTATGTGAGTTTGTCAATATGTACTAATATTCGTCCTATGTTATATACATACATACATACACATATGTACCATTATATTATTATCGTGTACAATTTTAATATATGTATCTTGAAGCTTCTATTTTAGATATTTCTTGTATTTCTGTTATACATATAGTCAACTGTAAGTCGAAGTTATAGTTAATCGTTATGGCCAGTATGTTTTTGACGTTACTTATTGGATTTACTGTTACATAATTTAATATAATTTCGGTTGCAGGGCATTTGTCTTTATCGTATACTACAAGTCAGTGAAATTAACAATATCAACAACAAAAAAATTCTCATTTATATTTTCTATTGTCAGTGAATTATTCAATGTAAGCTTAAATGTTTTTTTTCGTATTATCTTTAAAATAAATAAGTTGTGAAAAGCATACCGAATAATTTTCAATTCTGTAGAAACACGTTTTCAAATATTATTTATTTGAATGTTGAATGTTAAAGTTTATAACACACCGATCGTTATGTATACAATGTAATCTTTAATATTTTACTTTTACACAATAAACATGTAAAATATCACTCAATAAAATCATGTATGTATTTTTTTTCAAATTAATTTAAAACATCTTATTCTTCACTTTGTGTCGCAAATGTGTAACATGTATATAGACAACGACCTTGTCTGTATTGCATACGTACGATATTCGCTTGACAGAAAAACTGATATTGTATCAAGAGCACAACGTACACTGCATATGCCCGGACATTCTCTCTGTCCATGATAGTACATGAAGTAATAATCCCACTAACTTGTTTCCGATTAAGAAATTCACTATTTGTGAAATGTAACGTCATGTAGTAAGTATGTACATTTATTATGAATTTGGCTTAATTTTCTGAAAGTGAAACTTTCGTAGGTGGAGAAATTTTTAATTACCTGTGTTATTAGATTTACAAATTATCTAAATATAAATGTTGTAATATTACCTTGATGAGAAATAGTACCTATAGTATTTATAGGTAGTTGCTGTAAGACATATTAATTATTCATTTTCACGTGAAACACAGTGCTGTTGATAATGTGGCGGCAATGGAATTGTGAAGCAAGTATGTTACTGAATCTCAAAAACGAAATAGTTTTAATGTAACTATGCAATGTAAAATTAATGACGAGTACTTAATTTCTGCCCAATGATTGTTTATGTAACACAAGGTACATACTGTTAAATATTGTGCTAGGAGTATTTAAAATTATGTTTTTGTTTTAGTACATTTTCACATTATTCAAAAAGAATAAATGACTTCTACAACACTAGTTCAATATTTTGTGTATTTATTGTAAAAGCGACACAGGCTAGGTATAGAGAATGTTACATGAAATTACATTGAAATTTAATCTAGTATCCGAAAAGATGATGAAATATGAGGATTTCTATTTCAAAGAAATGACTTTTTAGCTCGCTTTTCACGTTTTCCACTTTTCCAAATTTGTATCTAAATATCGAACGTCCTCTATATACAGGCTGATTGGTGAGAATGGCCTATTAAAAGTATTATACACATGAAACGGAATTTTCCAGTTGGATATGGTTGAATATGAACTATCACGTGAAAATATTTTTGAATAAATATCACATCCGGTTAACTGGAAGTGGGCATCAACTTCAATTTTTTAAATAGCATGCTATAAAATAAATTACAAATTCGGCTACTATGATAAATTTTACACATATTTCATATATATACCCTATACCGAAATACCATTTCTTCTGAGTTATTCGCAATTAAAGAAAAGAGTGACAGATACGGATCTTACTTATAGTGATATTACGTCACTTAGGAGTAAAAGAAACAAATGAAATTTTGCATACGCCCGGCTGATATTGTGTATAGTTACACAGCAGTTCAAGTTCTTCTCTGTAACATCTTACAGGGTGTTTAAAAACTTAGTTGCTTATAAATAAGTTCAATATTCGGAAAGTAGATTTTTTTAAATGGAAAGGTATATATTTTCTTAGATATTCTGATTCTACAAAAGATTCTCTTTTAATCCGTATTAGGTGTTCCTATACCTAAAATGGAAGGTGAATAAATTATAATTAACCTCCGTACCTAAAACGCTCAGATATGTCAATTTACTGAAGCAAGGGTGCTTAGCTTATTTGTTTTACATAGTTACTTGCCACCTATTTTGACATCTGTCATTTTGTTAATCGTATTTACGTAAATTCTTTCCATTGAATTGTGGGGATAAGGGATGTTTTAAGCAAATAATACCGTTTCGAAAGGAAAAAAATACATTTACACAGAGTACTTTAAAAATGAATCCAGATTGAAAAATTTAGATTTCTGTACAAAATTGTTTAGAACTTCAAATGTATAAACTTTATGTATAGGGAATATTATACGGAATCGAAAGAGAGGAAAAGTCTGCAATAATATATAAAAATATATAGGGTGTTCCATTCAAAATAAACGAGTTTTAGTCGTTTGAAAGTATTTAGAGTTCGATTATTAAACATCCACTATAATATAATATGAATGTTTAGTATGGAAAATAAAGCTTGAAGTATCATTATAATAATACCCACGATCTGTTTCAAAACGATTATTAGGAAAGGCTAGATTCATTTTTAAAGTACTTGTGTAAATGTATTTTTTTCGTTTCGAAACGGACTATCTCGAAAGAGTATATTAAGAGAGAGTATATTAACTAAAATTACCTTATATTACATCAAGGAATTCAAAAATGCAATAACATACACTCTGTACCTATATAAGAAAATATTTTTTTGCTATACAGAACTCCATTCTAGACATCTTTTACTAAGAACATTTTTCGATAAAATAAATAGCAAAACCACAATCAGCCGATACGACGATGCCACACCCTGTATACCTATACACTTTTTGTAATATCCTTTAACACGAAAATATTTTAACACGAAAAAATATTTCGGTTCCGTCAGTTTCGTGTTAAACGGATTTCACTGTATAACCACAAGCATGTATTAGTAAGTAATAAAACAAAACAGTCCGAAGCAGGATAGTAGTTAACACAGTAAACGTGAACATTCGGATAAGAGCACGACTGCGCACGATAACAGATCGTATCAACAAATTTTGACAACTGTGCTTATTTGAAATATCCGGATATCCAGATTTGGACATACTTTACTTGCACATAGTGCCATCTTATTATTATTTCAATGTCAGCATATTTATTGAACGATTTCTACAATTTCTACTACACGCGAGGACCTTCTATATCGTGTGTTACCTGTGCAACAGAAATAGTTCTATATTAAATTTTCACAATTAATTGCCTAGTCTTAAAATATGTTGCATTTTAACTTTTTGTTACTTCTTTCTGAGTTTGTACGTTGTTTCACAAAAATCGACCCATTCATAAATGTAAGCCTAAATTGTGTTGCAGCAAAAATTAATTAACAAAATAGACGTCATCATTTGCATTCTGACAAAATAAATAGGACGGTTGGAATACTGGAACTTGGAATAGGACAAGTTAACGTAGCACAGCGGCTAGGTACAACACTAAGCGTAATTAACCAATTATGGGGACATTACAGAGATACAAGTAACACTAGAAAACAACATCCTGGAAAAAGACACGTCACCACTGCCATTTAGGATCGGTACGGCTCGCCGTCAGAGTTCAGTCGCTGCTACTAAGTTCGGATTTTATCTCCAGACATAACGCATAACATATCAGTCCACAGCCAAATAATCAGAGGTCGGTTAAGAAAGGCTAATCTTCACTCCAGAAACTCTTCTAAGGTTCAACCACTAACCAGAGGACAGTGAGTAAACTGGGCTGGAGAAAACTTAAATTGGACACGAAATCAATGGTCGACTATACTTTTTGTCTGTTTCAGCCTGCTAACGCAGCAAGGTTATAGCATACTCAAGAAATGCACTTGCTACCGCGATGGTACTGTAATTATATGGACAGGAAATATTCTGGGTAGGAAAACTGCTCTTGTTTTCCTAGATCAAATCTTGTCAGTGGAATCCGCTGCAGCATACAGCATGCTCGCAGTCCACTTTCTAGCAAACGTCATGCGCAGCAGGAGATATTTCGAGCGCTATCGGCTTTGTGATCGACCAGCGTACAATCGAAGAATAACCTTGAATTGCAAATTAGTATACAGTCGTGTAGCATATAAATATGGTATGATTTGTGAGCTCTCTTAACCGTCAAATGGTGAATACAGTGCGTAATTTTTTTTCCTATAATTTAAATTAAATGCAAAATTGCATGTGTACGCCGCTGGCATGTGTAGCAAATTTGCCAAAAGGAATTTTGAAAAATCTTTCTGGAATTTGATTGAGGGCTATATGGACTACGTTTTAAACATATTTTCATTATACAGAAGTAGACGGACTAAGTCATTCCTACGCCACTTTGACCCCGCGAAGAAATTTACTTTCATGTGCAAATTATCTCATTACTATGAAGGTTATTCTTGGAAAAAATAAGGTTCGACTCGCGTTGCAACATTCATTTTGAGTAAGAATGTATGAGTTATAAATTTGTAATTTTGAAAATATATATTTTACAATATTGCAATACATAAGTAATTACTGACCTAATATTTTCACTTTAAGAATGCATTAAAGGTTCATTCAAGGACGGCGAATTCCATTTCACTAATTGTTAGTTATTTAATTAATGTGACCAATTCAGGAAAATATAGATTTCACAATTTTCATTCAAAATTAACGTGTGGGCTGTTAATTACTGACGTAATAATTTTGTGTGTTCTAATTATAGCTAAGCGGAAAAAATATTTAAAATATTGTAAGGTTATTAAACTATACTATAAAATCCAAACTTTCGGTTAGGTGTATATTAGTATTCGCTAAGTTATAGTGAGATACAAATAGTCTCGCAACAAAAATCTTTAAAGTAAGTATATTATTTTGCTTTTTATTTATACGTATTTAATATATTACTTGTTTAATATATTTTATGTTAGTTAATTTTCTCTATTATATAAATATGCATTTAACAATTTGTGTAGATAAAATGGCATCTGAAACTAACAATGTAATATATATTTTTTGTTACAGTTGACCACAGTTGCCTCTTCAAAAACATGTTGGATTGTTGTTAATAAAACTGTTTTATTTATTTATTTTTTTTAATTTGTGGTGGGTGCTTAGTTGCAGTGACTCCGTAAGCTGTATTACTTGTCTGGCTATCACTGCAACTCTTGCGGTGTAGTTTTTTAGTGTGTGTATTGTTTTAAATGGCTTTGTGACAGCATCATATCGCCTTTTATGATGCCGCGCTAATCAAAACAGCGAATGGCAAGTCGATCCGGGATTAAACTCTCTGAAAAAATTCATCCCTCCAGAGAATTGAACCCCGGCACCTATCGTCCTCTCACGACAATAGTCAGCCGCCTAACCACTGCGGCCATCGACCCGTCTTGATAATGACAGCTTTGCTGTCGAAATGCGTCGATTTTTAGTAAAAAGTTTTCTGGTGTTTTGTGGGTTGAAGTGTTTAGCGTTCCACTTCTACACCAAGAGATCCAGTGACGAACTTCGCAAAACTTCCATATTTCGTCATCTTTTTTTAATTCTACATTAAATTTCAATTTAATTTCATGTAACGTTGCCTATTATTATCATTATGCAATAATACTTTCTGAAATTATGCTAAATTTCAGTAAGTAACAACGTACTAAAACAATTATAAATTCAAAAACATAATTTTACATAGTCCTAGAGCTATATCTAATAGGAATATTGCTAAGAGTAGAATTACTTCTTTGTGTTCGCTTTTTTACTAAAATATATAAACAATCATTAAATAGAAATAAAGTACACGTCATTAATTAATCATTTGATGTTGCATGGAATTGCATGGAATTTACAGAGTAAAATTACAAGACACGATTATGATAATTTTCTTTGCTGAATCCGGAACAGATATAATTATAAAAAAACTATGTAAAGATTGTTTTTATCGATTAATGTGTAATATTTTAACACACTTGCATTTGCATTGTCACAAATACATAAATTTAATATTTATTATTTAAACATCCTCTTAACATTTCTTAATCTAAAATAGCGTATATACTTCAGTATTTATAATTTGTGTATGTTATGTAGATCACATAATGATGACCAATAAATATTTAAATATGATTAAATCTGCAAATAATTAGGATATCTACCTGTCGTAGTCGTGTTTATTTAAAGTATGCCCGGTCGACCTTTAAATTTTAATATACTTCATTTCGTAGGGGGAGATATTACTTTTGGAAAGCTGTGTACATTATTTAAATCGTCCAGTAATCTAGAATAGGAGATGTTCATACATTGCAAAGTGTATTTGTTTACATGGTTTATGAGTAGAATAATGTTTCTTATTACCAAAAAGTAATAAACATTTGACAAAAATTAATACTAGTAGTAATATTCAGGGGTTAATTATTTTAAATATTTTAAAATTATGAGTCATCGCAAAATCGACATGACGTAGAGAGGCAGTGCAAATTAATTAAAAGTGAAATCTTATTCTAATAGCGGTGTCAAATTGACAATAGCTATTTATGTAACCAGTTATGAAATGGGTTAGTGTATCGAAATGGAATATAACGTATTGTCAAAGAAAAACATTTCCCAATTTATGACAGAAGCTGACGATAAAACATAGATTGGGGAGTTTATTTAGATGGGAATCTAGTACAATTACATACCTATCCATAACAACATTATATAAACAACATATCGGACGGCAATTTTAATAGTTATTTATGTGTAAAGGGAACAAAAGTGGTAACAAAAGTATTACCACTTTTGTTCTCTGAAGAAGCTAATAAAGAATTAGCGAAAGCTTAGATACGAAAAAAGGTTCACGTCTTCTTAATTCTAACGCCAATAGCTGCAATCCCATTAATTCCCTTTACACCTAACGTTGTACAGCTAGTACTCCTTTTCACCCTCATAGTTATTTATGAACCAAGCGCGTGAAATCATATTTCGCGAATGAGTGACCAGTTTAAAGCGCGAGTCGGAGGCGAGCGCTTTATGGACACGAATTCGCGAAATGTTTCACGCACGAAGTTTGCACAATATTTTTTGTACGAGAACTATAATAATAATACATTTTGTTAAATACGTTATCGTTTATAACCATATTATTAAGGTTAGAGATTTATGATTTTAAAATGTCACTGAATTAATCAAGTGCCAGGAACCAACTTTACTTTTAGGCACTCGTGCTTAAAGTGACTTTTTATGCACGCAAATCGAATCGTGAAATGACAGGTTTTGATAGGCGAGTACAAAAAATTAATTTAGAGTTGAAAGATATTTAATAATGATTTCGACGTATGTATTACACTTTTATGCAGTCAATGTGTCTTTTTTATCTGTGGTGACTGCTAGTTGAAACAGTTTGTTGAGTAGGTATGAAAATAGCATAGAAATACAATCAGTGTATAAAAATGCAATAAGCCGCAAATGTACGTGTAACAGCCAAAAAAATTTCACCTTTGTACAAATAAATAGTAATAAAACTAAGAGAGAAACCAAAACTCGTATATACAGTTTTTATTAGAACTTACTGTGAAAGAATCATCAAAATCTGTTATGAATACATGTTTTAAGAAAATAATTAACTTTGCATAATAGAATTCAGAAACATTGTGGAAATACTTGTCACTTTTTTTTTAGGCTGGACTTACGAGAAGAGTCAACCCGGGAAAAATCACTAAAATGGACATCGCATACTCAGTAATTTTTGTTGACTTTAATAGGATCCATGTTAAGTAATTTTTCATTACCTATTCTTATAATCCAACAATCATACAGCTATAATAAGCTATAATGCATAAAGACGTGTTTTAAATGTTTAAAGTCTTACTTCCTCATCCAAATGTGGGAATTGATGGATGACTTTTATAAAAGTCATTCGTGTTTTGGCAATTTGGTACACAACACTTAAATACCATATTTGTCACACTTATGCCCGGTTTCTGATACGTTAAACAGCAGTCATCTGTTTAGTATCTGACGATTTAACAAGGACTGACTTTGTTAAATCGTTAGATACCAGACAGATAACTGCTGTTTAACGTTTGAGAAACCGGGCATTACACTACTAATTGTAACTAATTACAATAGAAAATCGAAATAATATACTTAAATAAACTACAAACGTATTATAAAATAATAAAAAATCAGATATAGACACAATGATAACACATGAGACGATATGATAAATCTAAATCAGTATGTCAATCTGTAGAATATGTCATCCAGATGTCACTCAAATTCATTTTAAAATTGCCGCCTGAAATATTGTTTCCATACTACACCTGCAGTGGCGCTGTTATTGATATATGTGTAGTATAAAGGTACATAGTATATTAGATTCCCATCTAAATAAATTCCCTAATCTAGGTATGGGATAAAATATACCTATTAAGGGTGGGTTTATCAATGTGAGGATAAAAGTGTTAGTTAAATAACTGACAGATATTGGTAACTGACAGATAAAATTTAGTAACTACAATGCTTTATCTTGCAGATAACTTCTATTTAACACTCAATAAACGTTTCATTGTAATTATCTTAGGAATAAAATTTTATCTGCAAGTTAATTTATTTATCCTCACATTGACAAACCCACCCTTAATGACAAAGGTTTGCATTGATCGTTGGAATAGCTGGTTCTTATCGAAAAAGTGAGTTAACTTTTCGAGTTAACGTGTGGGAGATATTTTAGACAAGTTCTCTCATTTTGTAACAAAAGTTCCTAATACAAAGACAAAAGTGACGCGTGAGTTTGTGATCACAGAAGGAAATCTTGAAGGGCAACATTTTCTTAATTTCATTAGAAAATATGTTTCTTTGCGTCCACAAAACGTTAAACATGATAAGTTTTTCGTTAAATAATGGTAAATGCGGCGCACAGCCAGTTGGCATTAATACAATCGGTAATCTACCGATCTTTCTTATTTACCGGACACTGCTTCAGAGGGTCGTCAGCCACCTTTTTGGCAGATTCTGGTGCGAATATTTTGAAGATTAAACGACATGGGGGCTGGAAGTCCAATACTGTAGCGGAGGGCTGTGTAGAGTATTCTATAGAAAATAAGAAAAGGATTGCCACGGATATTCTTGGTGAACCAAGCTCAAATGCAAATTCTGTTTCGCAACATGAGATCAGAGCAGCTGCCATGAATTCTACGTCTGCAGGAATTAACCTCACTAATTGTTCACAATGTCGTACTTAAATGTTTATAATGCATAAAATGAAGATTCAACCAGTTTGTGTCATTAAACGTTCCTCTTTTCTGTGCTGTCTTTATTAACTGGTGATGAAATGAATTTTTCATCACTGGTTACTAAATACTTTTCATTACGTAACTAATGGTTACGTAAAGTAAAGCGTTTCCTAACATCATACGGTTTTAAAAAGTGTCACTTTATGTGTCAAAAGATAAACACGCTTTGTTTACTGCCAATCTATGTCACAGAGGCAGCGATATTGAACACTGCTTTTTCGCGTGAGCTAATAATATAATTGGAATTTATATATTTTTTATTTCCTAAACTGCTTTTTATTTCAGCGAAATAACATATTTATGCAATGTTATAGCGCAAAAATCATTTAAAAACTTTTTTTCAACAAAATATGATTTTCCCCTATTGAAGTGTAATATTGCGCTAATGATTTCTTGTTTATAATCGTTTTAACACATATCGCAAGCAAACAAATACAATAAAATTAGTTACCTACTACAATACCAAAAAAGTGCCACTTTAATACCTAATACATACTTTTACTTTCACTATCAAGCAGTAGCTTATGTCTACTAAATTTTTGCGAGACGACCGCACGCTTATATAGCGGCAACGATAAATAAAGAAATGGATTTTGAGATCAGCTTGGCAATAATTTTTGCATTATTTTGCCAAGGCATTATTTAAGTTTTTTACGTCTAGATAAATAAGCGTTGGCGACATTTTTGAATGGTGGTACTCTTTATATTGTATCAGATTACATGTTTATTCTAATATATAATAAACAATTGTAATTATTAGCTTAAATACCCCTTGAATTTGATGAAACCTTAAATTGAATTTCAAAAATATAAGAAGGGATAGTGTTCGGTAAGCATATATAAAAATGACGCTAAATTCTCTATAATGAAATTTAGAAAAATTCCAAAAACAGGTAACTTTTATTTTTTCATGTAGTTTAAAGATAAAAATAGAAAAGATCAATTCATAATATACAGGAGCAGGGGCGAGAAAAAATTGTATTTTTTTGACCTCCCAACGAGCCCGTCGGTACGCCACTGTTCTATTTTCTACCTAAAATGTAGAGCCCGCAGCAAGGAATGATCTAGTATTTACCACATCTCGATATCTCTTCTCGTTTCTGAAATATAAAAAAAAAATGTTTTTGAGGATAACTTTGAGCCCCCGTTACACCCCCTAAAACCAAAAACGGGGCCCTAAAAAAAATACGTGTCAAATATTTTTCGATGTTCTACATTCCTGCCAAATTTTATCAAAATCGGCGAGGGACAGTTGGGTGCCTTTGCTTGTCAGACTTTGAACTTTGAAGACTATTATAGTGATTATACAACTCATAATGTATTAATTCCCTATACCTCTACTGGACTAATAAGTGATAATCAAGCACCGTGCTTTTTCATTAATAAGCGATAATCACCTTTGTTGATTTACTATAGCAACCGGTTTTAATCGTTGATTGTTCATTGCAAATTGCTTGTCAGTTACATTTCCTACCTGTCATAATTTGATTGAAAATGTCCCCAGACGGCGAAACTATGTTAGAAAATATTGATCAGACAGTTAAAAATAATAAAGCTCTTAATACAATGCAATCTGAAAACTACATTTGGTCACAATTTATGGAATGTTGTAAAGTTCGATCACATATATGTATTATTCATTCCTGTTTTTTGCTTTATTATGCATTGTTATTAGGCAGCTCAGAATGCTTGTCAGTGATGACATTTCCTATATGTATTAGTACCCGTTAGAAATTAACCTCAAAATGTCGTACCTAATTTAGTGAAATTGGTTTATTCGTTGTATAATCTAAAGAACACAACTCTTGGTTTTGTGATTATCTACAATCGCCGGATTCGCACTCGATATGTTGCCAAATAATTCCACTCGTCCTTCGGACTCGTGGAATTAATATTTGGCAACATATCTCGTGTCAAGCCGGCGATTATCGATAATCACAAAACCACTCGTTGTATTATATATGATAATTTTTAAGTGTACCTACTATAAGAATAACTAACAGTTTTTACATGTTTATCCAGATATGTTAAAACAATAGCTGGTTGTCATAGCTAAACATGGCCTATAGTTACCTCGTCCAATGCAGACTTAAGTCAATGCAGGGGATATTTCGACCGTTATCGGGTTTGCGTACGGCTGAAAAATAACAACCTTGAATTGCAGATAAGTATGCACTGCATAGGTACTACCTAAGTATGCAGTCGTGTCGTATAATATGCCGGGATCAGTGAGCTCCAACCATCCAATGGTGAGTACAGTATACGTATTTTTTTCTTATAATTTAAATTAAATGTAAAATTGCTTGCATAAGCCATTGATATGACGTGAATGTAATATTTGTACAAGTAAAAATACAAAAATCAAAATATAACATATTGTAGCTGAAACTGACTTCATAGAATTCAAGCCATGAACGGACGGAAATAGTGAAGAGCTTTCAGACTGTTTCAGAGGTGCCAATATACATTATAGTTGGCATAAATTTAATTTCAACCATTAGAGGCAATAGTCACGTGACGCTTCTAGGGCGATTATTTTATGGCTTCGCTTGGTTGCGACTCAAATCAAGTAAAAAGTATGCCTTGATTAAATAATCTCACAATTTTGATGAAACACAAATCGCGATACATTTCAATGAGTACATAATTAAACATTAAGAATTACATACATCCATTAAAAATTAAATACTTACGAAACGGAAGTTTATTTCCTATACGTAGCAGGTACAGCGGCCACTAATTATGTTTATTTAATGTTATAGGTGCCTATCTAATTATTAATACAAATTAATAACAATATCTGTCTTTAAATCTTTGAGATAGAAACAGTGCACAATGCGTTAAAATCAATTATTTGCTGCATATATAAACACTACACTAACACCAAACCACACACAACACTAATAGAATCAGAACAGTTATAAATAAAACAATAACAACGAAGAGTTGTAAATACACCCTATTGGATATGTACTGAATCAATTTACCAATCAAGAGGTTACACGAAAGTTATGTGAACAGAAGTTATTTTAAACATTTGACTTGTTACAATAATGTTAAGTTCATTTTCCATCCTAACCTCAATAGGAAAAACACTATACATTAACAATAACTAAATACAGTAATGAAAATAGTGATACTAGCTTGTCAGTTACTGTTACTGATAGTCGACTCATTGGAGAATGATTGCTAATTTAACATTATATCTAAATTTAAAAAAAAACTAAAAACGGTGGTCGGGATTTTAGAAATTATGTTTGACGTTGCTTCCATGTGGTAGCCATTTTTGTTGTGTAATCTAACGCCACAATTTCCATCGTGTTAAAATCTTTGAATTAATAGATAGAATTCCATAATATTGTGTGATTAATCAGATTATACACATATGTATCCGGGCGATTTTTTTATAACACCGAAGAAAAGAGAAAACCTATCCAATGACACAAAGCTAGAAAATCAAGAGGTGATATTGAAATTTACCAAGAAACCGTAAGAATTTTTTTTAGTCAATTCTTTGAGATGTAGGTAAAGCCCTAATAGTATTATTCTAGATAAATAATATAATAATAATATTTTAAGCGTTGAGAAAAACGCAGCGATTTAAAAGTAAGCGATCACGGTAATAAGTTTTTATGAACTATTTATAAAAATGTGAGCTTTATGTGTATTGTTAGTAGAATTAGTACGCATGCCAATAGCAATGTGTAAAATGACTATCCCTCGCAGGTACAATTACGCATAAAAAAATGGAACAACACTTATAACTCATTTCTTATATTGACAGTTATAACAAAAGTGAGATAAAGCAATTTAATCAATGCTATTTTGTCAACTATAGATAATAATAATATACGACAATGGGCCAATAGGCGACTGCTTAGACGTATGTACAGTCTATTCCAAAATTAATGTCGCTTGATGTGATGGAAAATACATTATAACTTCTATTGCGAAACGAATGCGCTAGGTTTGACCGAGATTTATTTTAGAGCGCAATTCCAATATTGATATTCATCAATCAAAAATTGTGCCGAGTTATAGGGAAGATGATTTTTATTGGATCTTTTAATTGTGGGGGTGACATTAATTTTGGAACAGACTGTACATTATATATAGCACTCCCTGGCGTATTTGTTAAAGCTTGAACCACTTTGCTATCGTACCATAGCAAAATATAATGTAGTTTTATAGAAAATTTTGCTGTATTTATTATTGCTGTAAGATGTGTTAATGCAAATATTTGAGATTCGATATCTTTGACTATACTTTTAATTTTCTCGAGGAGTTTCTTTAGCAAACTGTAAAAATAGGACGACAAAAACGTATTGACGAAGGCAATGGAATTCTATTCTAATAAGGAAAGATTTTGAAGGCGCGATATTTTGTTAGTACATTGCAAATTTGCTTTATATTGTTATATAAATAGTAAATTATGACTATGAAATTTATTGATCGAAGAGGTAAGGCAGCACAATATTATTTGTATGACATCCATTCAATAGGTACACGACGACTGAACCCAAAATCGACAATTCTTCTCAGTTGCCTTCGGATATGCATTACTTTATTTGAATATTTATTTTTTATTCACTATTGTATATCGAATCAACCGCATTTAACACTTTTGAAATAAAACTGAAATATCTTCATGTCGTAGGTATAGTGTTTACGATGGCAGTGCACATCTGCGTAGGGTGGCATCGTAACTGTCCCTTAATGTGCTCTAATAACGCGAACAGTTTCTTTAATCAAAACCGTGCATCAAAATCTATTTGATCCAAAGCTATGTAATTAATCCGATATTTTATTGTATGGAGCAGCTTGAATAATTTGATCGATTCCGTCTTTGTCAGATGAGACATCTATGTCAAATAATACAACCATTTCAACAATTTTATAATTAATGTAATGAAACGTATTCATACAATTATAAATTTCAACAAATCTGTTAGGTGTCTATATCTATCAACGAATTGCTTGCAATTATCTATTGGATATAATTTATCAGATAGTTGCAGTGCTAGATAAAGTTGTCCTATGAATAAAATTTATGTAGAAGTGAAGGAAGTAATTGCTTATGGATAGCAGGGGATATCTCATGGATGTCTTTATCAAGAACTTAAATTGATCTGCGGAAAACGGATACTGATATGATTATTTTACCGATTTCCGACTCTCCAAATTGCCACTTCAGGTGATTACCCAGCGAGGCTATATTATAAAAATTAAAAAACTCAATATTTGAATTTTACAGTTTAAATTGCAATTTGAATGAAGAGCTTTTTTAAAGCTCCCTATTAAATGACAATAATTTCTTACTTTGCGTGACTAAGAGGTAATTTACAAATGAAACTCAAATCTCTAAATTACTGAAAAGTATCTCTTCAGCTGAATTTAATGTTAATTTATCCATTTTGTTTGCGTTAAATAGACGACATATAGGTATTTATATTGAGCTTCTTCTGTTGGATTCGATATAAATATTTTTGGACAGTCCAAGTCCCCGTATGTGACAATTTTAATTAGATTGAAAGTGAATAGGCAAATAATTTTGTATGTTGAAATGTAAAGAACATGTATGAGTGTTATATTGGATTCCTATTGGTGTGATATGAGTTAAAGAACAATCATTACAAACGGAATATTCTCTATATTCTCTAGCGTTATTTCTCCTGTTTTAAAATTTTGAAATGAGTGATTAATAATTATTTTATTTTATTTTTTATTTTGCTTGACTAAACAACAATCGCAAAGATAGACTGCAAGTTGATTATTAGACAAGTGATGTGAGAGTAATCTTGATAAATTTTCATTCTATAGAAAATGTTAGATTTTATATTCATTTACGCATTATATGCCTTCCTTCTTCGCTGCTATATTTAAAAGTTCTATACAAAGTATCTGTAAAAGGTCTTTACACACGCCTACCACATATTCCTTAGACTAAAATAAGCCGATTTAAGTAAACTTACATAGTTCAAAGGCGCTTGGTTTGGGCGCTATGCGGCCCTGTAGTTCAAATTTTGAAATCGTTTTTTTATTATAAATTCGAAGCGGCTTATGCGATTTTGGTATGGTCAGTTAGTATTATTGGACGAATGTCTTGATTTCAAGAAAATTCTAATACCGGAAGTGAATGATACACACATGGCCATTATGAAAATTAACATATCTTTTTTGCTGTCTCATAGGGCCTCAATTTAAGCAGGGTTGGAACCTTTGTTCCTTTAGCCCTTTAATCTCTTATTGTCCGCGGTTCGATGCCACGTGAGGTATTGGATGAGATGTTGTCCGCCCAATTAGAATTCGGCTGCTGCCGGGACTACTGCGCCAACTCAAGGACGCGTCTAGTTGCTACCCGCGGGGGAGGCCTGTCCGGATCCAGCTCCGCCAGGTTTTGGATTAACGGGTTCTCCGACCGCGACGCCCTCTCTAGAGTTTTCCTGGCCAGCGCAAGTGCGTGCTCAGTAAAGGTTTGGATCTGCAGATCTCTATGTATTTGGTCATTAGTGACGTACCAGGGTGCCGCGAGGATGATTCGCAGCACCCGGTTCTGCAGTATATTAAGTCGTTTTATTTGCGATTTGCTTGCCCTGGACCAGGTTAGGGCTCCATAGGTTAAAATCGGCCGGAGAAACACCGTGTAGATCATCAGTTTGATTTTAATGCTGAGAGAACTTCTGGCGCAGATGAGCGGATAGAGGACAGCCCTCGCCTGCAGGAACCTTGAGGTCACATTTGAAAAGTATTGTCGAAAAACTAGCTTCGTATCTAGTGTAACTCCCAGGTAAGTGATATGGCTTTTCCACTGAAGGTGTTCGCCCTGGATTGTGATGGTTGATGGTGGAGGATTGCGCTTGCGGGAGAAGCGGATCGCTTCGCATTTCGATGAATTAATCTTCAACCTCCACTTCGTGGACCACTCGGTGACCTCGTCCACATAAGATTGTAGTCTCCGGCAGACCAAGCCGTCGTTGCGCGACGTAGTGTAGAGCACCGTGTCGTCCGCATATACAGCTAGCCTCGCGTTCAACGACCTTGGGATATCCGAGGCGTAAAGTATAAAAAGTTCGGGTCCCAAGAGGGAGCCCTGTGGAACGCCCGCACAGATGGATTTGGGGGCCGAGAATTCGCCGCAAAGTTTGATTCAGAAAGTCCTGTGCTGTCTATAGTAGAGACGCGAAATAATTTTTGTTCGATAGAGTATTCATTCGCATGTACACTCAAACACTCAAAGTATACTGCTATCATATCCACGGCCTCAACATTCGTAACAAGCATTTTGAATAGGTAGTCAAAACCAACATCAACGGAAGAAATAATAAGTAATTTGACATTAGAATACTGTCATTAGAGATATGCAATGTTTTGCAAAGCCAACTTATTTTTTAAGTTATTGCCTGACTCGTTTCTGTCTTTATATTTGCTAGCTTTTTATGCGATAACTTGGGAACAAATAGAGATAACGAGATGCGGTTTTCAGTACAATATATGTAATTTAAATCCGCATACGAACCTATTAACGCAATAGTATCGTTCCATTTTTTTTTAAGAAAATCGTAAAAATAAGTTATCGCTCCAGAAAGCGACCTCTAGTTTATCAGTTTGAAACCAATTGATATAGTGTATAAACGCTGCTCAAAGTCAACACAATTCCCTTTCAAACGAGTCCAAGATTATTCGGATAGGTTGAATAGTAATGAAAATGTTAAACTTTAAACATTGACAAATAGATGGTCTTCCCCCTCTCTTATTATGAAAGATACGAAAAAATGCAGCGAAAGAAAATTATCTGGTGTTAAAGGGGCTTTCAATTGATGATATCAAAATTATAGCTTATTCTGCGATTTTTTGAGATAATATGAATTTTAGATTTGAACACAGCAGTTACGCCACCTAGCGGTAAAATCTGGAACTTGAAAATAATTTCCAGAAATTTCTCTTGGCCACTTTTACTATCAAAATATTTTTCCCGCAGAACCTAGGACAAATACTTTCCGAGATACAGCCGATCGCCACCCTTACTGAATCACTCGGTACAACCGGCCCTTAATGACATATATCTAGAGCCCAATTCAAATTTTGGATTTTACATAAATATGCATCAGGTAAACAACAATATTTGCGCGCTTCAAAATTTGAAATATTGGCGGCAATTTCAAGAAGTGTTTGATTTCATTTCTTATTAAAATCGGTCATATTTTATACAGTAGACGTTAAAAAATCAGCGGTTTAAGAAATTCAAAATAAAAATACTATTTAAATAAATGCAAATTGAGTTCGGTATGACGTTATGATAAATGGTATAAAATCCACATTTTTTATTAAAATGTGCTTCCCTTAGAACTCTATAACTTGACCTGGTCCGATTTTAAATTTCTTATTTAGTCTGGCCATAATTTCAATGCATCATTTTAAGTGGCCCGTCCTGTATAATCTTACAAAGGCTACTTGCTTTTACCTGAAACGTTGCCGAACAACCTAACGGGTGACTATAGTGAGTGAAAACAAGTTTGTTGACCGTTTAGTTTAGCTGGTTCATCGTACGAAATTCCATTGTGCAGTTCGCCATAATTTAAAATATAATTTTTAGACCTATGTTGAGATATCAACGCACCAATTTCATAGATTTATGTGTCGAAATAAAAATATTGATATCAGAAAGCTAGAGGATGTATCTAGAGCAAGAATTAATGGTATGCAGGAAATTTTTTTTTACAAGGTGCTACAGAAGGTTATTGATTGTAACAATTTGCAGAATGTGTATAAAATCAGGATGAAACTGGTCTGCCACTGAAGAACTGCCCTCCATATATTATCGCACAGAAGTTGAACACGTTTGGACATGATAAAATGTGATAGTCATAGCATGATACAGCTGGCCACTTGATACTCCCGTCTGAAGGTGTGCGTAAACAACTTGATTTTATGATAACCATGCCTTTTCGAACAGAAATTTTTATAACAAAGAAAAGATGGGACTACGGAGAAAGTCTAAGGCGTGGTTAATTCGTTTTAGTAGATACTGTATAAAAGAAAAAGAAATTTTAATCCTTATGATAAACCTCTTCGCAAGTTTTAATCATACGCAGTTTCAAATGATGACTAATATTTCTACAACAGAGGGCAGCAAGAATCAATTTTGTCATCGTTCTACTGACTTTAACTCGTATTACTATATTAGATAAAATTAATATATCTACATATTTTGTGACCTATATGTACTTATCTTTCAATTCCTATGTACAGGAATAAAAATAAATGGCATTTAATTAATTGTTGTTTTATTGACCTACAAGTGCAAATATTTCAGGAATTGATAAATATATTAGATAAAACAAAAACCAAAGTTCTAACGACAGTAAGCTTATAAATTAATAACTTTACATAATAATGTTCGTATTTAATAATACACTGGAGCCTCGTCTATATCAGCGGTTGCGAAACGTAAACATTCACTCATATCCTCTCAAGAGGAGTCCCCACTCTTATCCTGTTAGCGGAGAGGAAAGGCCGTGCTACGCGCTGATTGGCTCATGTGAATACGTGCACTATCGGGTGGTGGATACAGAGCGGATATAAATGAGTGCTATAGTGCAGAGATAAGTGAGGGTGGACATAAGTGAATGCGGATATAGATGAGGTTCCAGTGTAATAACAGTCCTTTGTTAGGCAATATTCATATAAAAATATGTTCTTTCATATAATCTGATAGAATAACTTATTTACCCATAAAGAAGCAATGCCCGATTCGCCTTGATCAACCCTATCGTAAATTAATTGACATGCTTTTGGTTGAATCGATCTAAGAAGGTAGAGATATCAACTGTTAATACTAGTTACTTTTATATTATCTAAGATTAAATAAATTTAAATTATTCCTATGGTATACCTATATAATATAAAATTTAACAAAAAACCTTACCTTTAATTTAGCTCATCTTCCATTTGTTCTGTGATGCAACATCTTTGTATACCGAAAGAGCTAAAGCGTGTTAAGTAATATACCTATGTATATGCAACGGTCACTTTCACTGTATGTGACATGTACTTACAAGCTAAATTTGAAATATTCTGCGGATATTCCCGGCCCTAATGAACACTTCATTAATTCTTGACAACTTATTGTTTGTCTTAATGTCATTTCAGTTGTTGTAGTTATAAGCTGTAAGCCAATAACGATTGCCTACTTACAGTAACTAAGCAATACTCATACGGAAATGTATATTTTGGTGTCAATTGGTCAATATTATCATATTTATGTGTTCATTGTACGGGCATTTTAGTGGTAGATAGAAGAATAATAATTGGCGAGTCATTAGACGAACCCTATCACGTTCTGGAGTCACGAGAATCAGTTATTTTGTCAACTTCAATGTACGAACATCAATATAGCGACTACAAAAACTGCCAGAGGACAGAAGTAATTGTCGTAGCAGAGAATCTTTTGTTGGTTTAGATGAATCAACTATCTGTTGGATTCAGTCCCAATACATTAGGAGAACAATGATCTATGCTAATTGCTTAGAAGTCGAGGAAAATGTACAATTTCATAGGTTTGTTCTATTGTGACGTTTAGTTGACAGATGTAGGTTTCAAAATGCAATGGTTTTTTTTATACATATACTGTTAAAAGTTGTTATGTTGACGCGACTAACTTCATTAAAAATGCAAAATTATTGCGTAGCATGCTATAAACTATAACTATCTTTTCGCCATACCTACCACGTAAGTAAACTGGTATGACTCCTTTTATTTGAAACATCCGTGAGACTTAACATACCTACCGTATTGACAATTGACAGTTGCTATGGTAACGGATAAGTTAAATAATAGCAATATTATTAATAATCTATTTTATGATCTTATGCACAAATCACACATATATAGATGCCTAACTTAATATACTTGAACATGCCTACATTAAATGGAGCATGTCATCACAAGAGGGGTGAGAGGAAATTATAAATATACAACCAGCATTGCAGCATTTGAAATTTATTATCTCAATTTGACGCATTAGATAAGTACGTACTTATATGTATGTTTATATAATACTTACCTTTTAATGCTTACTTATTCTTTGTAGTTTGAATTTATTTTAATTGCATTAAAAATTGTTAAATAAACAATTTAGGTACTAATCTTTATATTTGTAATAATTCACAAAATAGAAAATATTTAGATACTTAGATGCTATGCAAGAGCACAGATATCATTATTTTCTTATTTTTTGATGTCCAGTGAACTAAGGCTTATACGCTTGTTTCTATATGATGATTGTCTATAAACTAGGTAGATACTTGTCGAATATACCTCCAAGTACAAACTTGGGATTTGTGGTGGATTGGCGAGACACACAACAATACGGACAAATTATTTATGCTGTAACAACAAATTGTATATATTATTATACAAGGTGCAGTCGTTTATTTCGTTTTATTGCTGGAACAGAGCTAAATACAGATAAAACAAAATTCTTCTATAAACTGCGCGTTTAACTGTGATACCTCTAAAACATCTTTTAGCACATTTTTAAACCATTGTCAAATTTACAGCGGAATAATAAGACGATACGGTACAGGACAGAACTAAAAGAACCGATAAAACAAATAAACGAATGCAACTAACAATAATGGCTAAATTAAGTTCCTTACTTACTTAATATACATATACAGTGTGATTGGTGAGAATGGCCTATTAAAAGCATTATACAAACGGAACGGGATTTTAAAACAAAATTTTGCAGTTGGATATACTTGAATGTGAACTATCACGTAAAAATATTTTTAAATAAATATCACTTCCAGTTAACTGGAAGTGGGCATCAGCTTCGGTACTTTCAATAGCATGCTATAAAATAAATTAGCGATTCAGCTTCTATGATAAGTTTTACACATTTTTCATGTATCATATCCTATACTTAAATACCATTCCTTTTGAGTTATTCGCAATTAAAGAAACAAAGTGACAGATACCGATCTTACTTTATAGTGATATTACGTCACGTACGAGTAACAGAGACGAATGAAATTTTGCATACGCACAGCTGACTTCGTTATGCCTGGAAAAGTATTGATTTAGATATTTAATGTTTTATTGTTATGGGTACCACCCCCGGCCGTCCCGTACCACCCTCTGTGTCCCGTCCGTCCCGTACCACCCCCCGTGTCCTGCCCGTCCCGTACCACTCACCGTGTCCCGCCCGTAAAAAAAATTGTCACAACGTAACGTAAACACAAAGGTCATCAATCATAAAGATGGCGCCGTAAAATCATTTTATACAAAATGTATGGGGAAATGAATTTTCTTGCTAATTTTTTTTTCGGGGATATTTCGGGAATTTTCTTAGGTATTCTTCTTGTTTGACCGGCGGAGACCAGTCCGAATTGATGCGAATCATCGAAATCGGTGTAGGCGTTCCAACCAAACATACATTTTCTTCAATGGGACACACTATATATTATTTCAAATTTAGATTAAGAATACTTCCTCGTTCCTTGGATATAAGGTTTCATTGAGTTATACCGAGTATTTCTGAAGTTATAGTCAATTTTGTCTGAAAATCATTCCACACGAAACAACTTCTTTTTGTACTGGAATAACTTTTTTATATTGTTACAGTTTTATAGCAAAGTGATATTTTGTCAATATTGCGAAAATTGTTTACAGGGCGATTCAAAACGTAAATGCATTATTTTTTCATCTTATTTAAATAGAACAGCCTGTATTTTATATTAAGAAAGGGAAGGACACTGTATGCACTTTGACAATGACTTACCCCATAGAGTTGCTTTTTATGAATAGGCTCAACAACAAAGTGGAAGACCAGTTACATGGCTAGCCCCATGTTCAGAAATTAGTAAACTTTATTTTTCGTGTGGCGTTATGTGAACGACCTTGTATATCAAATACCACCAAGTACACAAAATGATATGTAGAACAAAATGAAAGAAGAATTCCATATCATTCATACAGAAATGTTCAGAAATATCATTTAAAGAACGGCTACAATGCTACTGCGCAATGCAGTAGCAATGCTAGATGCAATTTATTTTTACACAGTATTCTTTAATAGCCTGTTGACTGACACCTTGCTGGCGCAAGATTTTTGGTGTATTAACATGTAGATTGTATGTAGAAATGTTAAGAAATGCAAGTCGATTAGTGGAAGAATGGTGATCTTTTTGGTGGACATTTTGAACATTTATTGTGAAATCCGTTATATCGCAAACATTTGGTTGAAATAATTAAATATTATTAATAATATTACTACAGTTATTAAAAGTTACAGGGAATTTTCTTTACCCATCATATTATAAGTAGTATTTCCTGTGGTTGTTGTAGTTGTAATATTGTTAACACTTTGTATGGTACGTTATTCTTTTTAATTACTTCCACAATTTTTCATCCTCGTTCTAACTTGTTATTTATGTTGTTGTCGATGTAAACCTCGGCAACTGCGGTTGATTTCCATCCTCCTCCCCGCTGGCACAAATTGTTGCCGATGATCGACGAAATGAAGGACCCGTGTAAAGTTCAGGATCTTTCAGTTTTAGAAACATAGCAATTTGTTTGCCCATAGCAGCCAACTTATTTATGCCAACTTTTTGTATGGTGCATTTACCATTCTGGTAATTGAAAAATAAAGAGTTTGATGTGGCAGGAGGTGGTCACAGTGAAAGATATCTACAAATTTCGTAAAATTCACCTGACACAGTAAATGATCTAGATGTTTTTGTTTTGGTGACAGGTATATTGACTATAAGAGCTCCGTTGTAATCTTCTATATCTTCAATTTTCGTGGAATGTAAGTCGTTCGTCGACAGGCTGGCATCAACCTCATGATTAATGCAACCTGTGCAAAACACTAATGAAATATTTTAAAATTTCGTTTTGATGACTTACTTTGGTCAGAAGAAATGGATGATCTGGTGCTTCTTTAAGAAATGTATTCAGTTCCTCTGGTGCAAAAGTCATGGCTTTTTTAGGTCGATTGCCTTCGGACTGATAGACTATATTAGGTTTCATTTGAACGTAAACATTATACACATCTATGTATATTCGTCTAGCTTTAAGCTTGTTCATGTATTTTAATCCGTAAATATCCATTAATGTCAATATTGCTCACACCATTCCTAATTTTCGCTGCTTTGTAGATGACAGTAGATAATAGCTTTGTTTTGGTTCAGAATTCAGAATGGTTCTAGAGTTGTTGCGCACGCCCATTTACAGTTTTGGTTAATTAAGAACGCGAACCGAATTTTTAGTCCGATGTTTTGGTTACTGACAGAATCGATTCAGAATAATTCTGGAACCGTTCAAACAGTTCTTGCACTTCCATGAGTACCGATTCTGAATTATTAGTTCGAAATTACGTCATCGGTGCATGTGTTCAGAAATTCGAATTATTTCGTTGTTCGTCATCAATGACATTGATATTTACGTTGTCTTTTAAAGATTGAGGTTTTCTTCCGTTTGTATTTGATTTTTTTTTGGTTAATTACTGTCCTGGAAATAAAATTTATGGAAAGTGAGTGGTATCCTAAGACAGAGACAGGATTTGAAAGACTTAGCGCAGAACATTCGCTATTGATATTTTGTTGGTTTGTATTTTAGTCTGTATCTAAAATATGGCAGTAACAGGCTCCTAAAATGTGTTTTGGTTATTAAAAATTCGGAACCATTCTGGAATTATAATGTTGTGCGCTTACGTTCTGCGCAGTTCTGTTACTAATCCCGAATTCCGAACCAAAACAAAGCTAATCTAGGCCGATTCTGAAACCCCCCACCTCGAGGTCGAGTACGATTGCGCTGATTGGTCGGTGCTTTTCTGTGTGCTTACCTGTCCCCGGTGTGCTTACCTAGATGTGCTTACCTGGTGATCACGTGATGGTCACGTGTGTTGTTCTTATCATAGGTGTTATCGAATGACGTAGACGGAGGTTGTTTTACCAGTTCTTATCATAGCTTAAAAGGTTATCGGATGACGCAGACGGAGGTTGTTCTTATCATAGGTTAAAAGGTTATTGGATGAAATAGACATGTTGTTCTTATCATAGGTTAAAAGGTTACCGGGTGACGTAGACGGGTTGTTATCTTGAGACGGAGGTCAAAGATGGTTGTTTCTTTGCGATGGGTCATAGGTTATCGTTTACGTCATTGCGCGCGTGTGATTAAAAAAAAAAACAAGAAATATATGTATATAATACAGATTTTCTAAAAAATAAACCTTATTTCAGTTTTAATGATCAAGATGATCGTCAATATTTGCACCTTTTGTATGTTGTTATGCGTATTAATTAAGTTATCATATGCAGATAATTGTACTGAAGAAGAATATAATAAAAAATATATAAATTTATTAGAGCAATACAATATTCAGCAGAATCTTAGTACCACTATATATGATATAAAAGAAAAATTAGATTTTTATATCAGGAAATATCTAGATGAAGAATCATCAAAGAGAGATTTAATAAAACATTTAGAATTAGAAGAAGAATTAGAGAAATTATTTGTTAGGAATATCATTGTGTAATAACTACTTAAATCAACGTTTAACCTATACAAAATTTTATTATTACTTGAAAGTATTGAAATTGGATGAAATTTATAATACATATTCAAATATCAAATGTGATAACCTTTAACCTGCGGTTAATATATATATTGAGGATGTATTTGTACAATATTACAGTAACCAATTCACTGGCATTCATTGAAACGTAGAGGTAATGATGGCATCAAATTATGGAACGAAGTGCTGTAAAGCATGCCAAAAATATTTTTGTTTTTGTGCAAATTCAATTCAATATCACCCTATTGAATCGAAGTCATCTTCAACGGGGTTTATAAAAATTAAAAACCCCACTCAAACAGACATTTATTGTTATGAAAAGACGGATACAAGAAGTCCGATAAGCGCATCAGTTTTATATTGTACATAATGAAAAAATGAGAAGTTCATCATCATCATCATTCTTATCCCCACCATACAGTTAATATTAAGTAGGACTATCTCTGACATTGAATTGAATTTGCACAAAAACAAAAATATTTTTGGCCTGCTTTACACCACTTCGTTCCATAATTTGATGCCATCATTACCTCTACGTTTCAATTGAATGCCAGTAAATTGGTTACTGTAATATTGTACAAATACATCCTCAATATATATATTAACTGCAGGTTAAAGGTTATCACATTTGATAGTATGTATTATAAATTTCATCCAGTTTCAATACTTTCAAGTGATAATAAAATTTTTTATAGGTTAAACGTTGATTTAAGTAGTTATTACACAATGATATTCCTAACAAATAATTTCTCTTCATTTTTGTTTCTACATTTCTAATTTCAATTTCATATACCATTTCTAATAAACAACATTCAGTTTTCCGAACTGCTATTTTTATTGGTATTAATTCCAACCAATCTTTTAGTACAGTCATGATCATGTTTTATCCAAGCTATAACTTATTCTAACTTATTATTTTGTTCATATAATCGTATCTTTGTTGTTTCACAATAATTTAAGGAAGCTGCGGTAGTACTACTTTTCCTTTCACAATTTTGGATATCATAAATACACTTCGTTAAGTCGCGTGTTTTGATAGACATAGTTTATGCTGAAGTTAATTTTTCTACTTGCTACATCTAATTCATATTTCAAAGTTTCATAATTGTCCAATATAACTGTGTAGTTATTCTTAATTTCTGTATAATTCAGGTATAAACTGTTCAGTGATTGATATGCAGATTCTTTAAATTGAAAACGTTGTATCGTTAAATTAGAAATTAGCTTTTCTAACTGTAATATTCCTCGATTCAAGAAAGGTATTTAACTTCTTTGATATCATTAATTCTTGATCTGATTCACACAATTCTAAATGTTTTATTAAATCTCTCTTTGATGATTCTTCATCTAGATATTTCCTGATATAAAAATCTAATTTTTCTTTTATATCATCATATATAGTGGTACTAAGATTCTTCTGAATATTGTATTGCTCTAATAAATTTATATATTTTTTATTATATTCTTCTTCAGTAAAATTATCTGCATATGATAACTTAATTAATACGCATAACAACATACAAAAGGTGCAAATATTGATTGAGACGATCATCTTGATCATTAAAACTGAAATAAGGTTTATTTTTTAGAAAATCTGTATTATATACATATATTTCTTGTTTTTTTTAAATCACACGCGCACAATGACGTAAACGATAACTTTTGACCCCATCGCAAACAAACAACCATCTTTGACCTCCGTCTGAAGATAACGACCCGTCTACGTCACCCGATAACCTTTTAACCTATGATAAGAACAACATGTCTATTTCATCCGATAACCTTTTAACCTATGATAAAAACTGATAAAACAACCTCCGTCTACGTCATTCGATAACACCTATCATAAGAACAACACACGTAACCATCACGTGATCACCAAGTAAGCTCACCTAGGTAAGCACACCGGGGACAGATAAGCACACGGAAAAGCACCGACCAATCAGCGCATGTGTACTCGACCTCGAGGAGTAGTGGTGGGGGGTGTCAGAATCGGTCTAGATTATCTACTTATGACCATTATTTATAACTAACGACTTCTAAAAATTTTCATAATTGATAGTTTCACTATAGTTATTAGTATGTTTTTAAAACCTTGAGAAAGCAACCTTTCATATAAGAGACGCGTTTTAAAATCTAAAATTAAATTAACTGACTTACAATTAGAAAATAAAGTAATTACTAAGAAAAAACGAATTATTAAAAAACATACCCGAACCAGAGGTAAAAGGTACACAAATCTGGTGAGGAATGAGTATACATATGTATGTATACGAGATTACAGTAATCGTGTGTAACTGCCAATAACATCTAATTGTTAGCAAGAGTCAGAAATAATAGCGCATTTTACGTTTTCTTTACATTCTGTATACATACATATTTTTCATCTCAGATTACTTCAGTCCTTCATAGGGTGGGTTTATCAATGTGTGTGTTAAATTAACTTGCAGATAAAATTTTATTCGTAACATAATTACAATGAAACGTTTATTGACTGTTAAATAGAAGTTATCAGCAAGATAAAGCATTGTAGTTGCTAAATTTTATCTGCCAGTTAGCAATATCAGTCAGTTACTTACCTAACCCAATTTTTTCCTCACATTGATAAACCCAACCTTAGTGTACCTATCTTATTTTGTTCGGGCCTATTTTGAAACATTCTTTTCTCTTTCTAGTCTCGTTTTATGTTACTCTCACATACTACAGAGACACATTGTCGTATATATTTCACAAATCACAGATTGTATATAAATACTTAGGATTTCTGACCTGCCTTTGATAAATTTATTACAGTGGTGTACCGGCATCATGTCGTGCCTATCTAGGTAAGTGCATGCAGTTTAACTGACACACTGGTTGACAGAGGTTTAAATTATTGACTAAAAGTCTGTAAATGTAAGAGAACTATATAGAATATAGAGTGTTGCGTACCTCTTCACCTCGGGTCGAGTTTGTTTGATAAAAACACTAGGTTTCAATTAAATAATTATTTATTTTCTAAGTTTCCTTAATACTTATATATTTGAAGTGCGACTGATTGAATTAGAGTGGAGGCTGTGACTCGACTGACTTTATTTAACGCAGAGCACTCCTGTTTTAAAGGGGTGGTTTCCCACGAAAAAATATACTAATAATTAAATTGAGTCTGTTACTACTAAAAATATTTGGATACTGTAGACTATACATAATGGTGAAAGATATTTACAAATTACAAACAAAGAACATTCGGAACGTTAAAAGATATAGTACAGTGATGAGGGTTTGTAGATATATGAACAACTTAAAACTAGACGAATATATGTATAATGTTTATGTCTACCTGAAATTTATACTAAAGACTACCCTTTTTAGGAAGTCAAAAATGTCAAGAAATACGAGAGAACGCCGAGACACGTCAATTTTTGTTTGAAAGGGGAAACTTTTTCACCGATAAGGCAAAATCATGTCTTGCTCCCCCTAGGCCGCCCAGTATCCAACATTAAAATTTCAAATGGAACTATGTTAATACAAATTTTATAATAAATTATATATATGAAATGTATTCATATGTCTAATTTTAAATAATATATACGAGTCCGAAAATCACTTTTTCTACTTTTATTAACCAAGAAAGTACCTATCTAGTTTTCAAGTTTACATGCAGTTACACGACATATTTTACAATACTTTGTGTTCTATCGATAACGATGTTTTAATTTATTATAAATGACGACAATTACATATATTGCATTTAAAATAATTGTAATGGTGTCATTAGGAAATAAGTGTTGTTAGTATTAAGTGTTAAAGTAGGTTGTTAGCGTAATTGTATATACATCTTAGTAAGTAAGCAGTTTTGTAATATAGTTATGTAGGTTAGGCTCAATAAGCATGTTTTGCTAATAGATATGTATATATACTTGTAATAGGGATTTCATTGATAGAATCATTGATATAGTCGTTGTGAATGTCAGTTTAACAATAAACATTGTTGTGTTACGAACGGAGTGTTTTACTCGGAGATATCACATAATAAAAACCAATATAGCAAAGGTATAAATTGAGATATTACGTGAATGTTAGACGCCAAAAATCGTGGACTACGCATCACTATGTATGAAAAAATATAGATCACCCACAATACAGCACCGCGAACTGAGTAACTGCACACAATATCCTCCATTCGCATTTAATTTGAAACAGACTGTACATGTATACAATACAAAATAAAATAAAACAAAAATAAAATTAAAAACAAAAATACAAAAAATATATATACAACTTACTCAAACTCGACGTTTCGCCGCTAATGTAAGTGGCTCCTACAGCAAAACTAGGTGAGGAGCGCCGGAAGGTCACGATAACTCGACGTGTCAACTACGCTAGAGGCGAAAACCTTCTAAGAAGGAGAAGGTGGATGTGCGGGTGTATATGTATATACATACAACTGTGCAGGGAAATGGAGGAATGGTGAGCCCGAGGTAACGATGCGGAAGAGTGAGCACGGGTCGAAGAGGCGGAAAGGACGGGTTTCCAAATACTGAGTGGGTAACCAATATCACGATGGAGATTTTGGGGATGTCTCTGGATCTCAATAGCTTCCCTTACCTTTCGTGGAAAATAGCGATGAGACTTGTTTACAACAGATACCTGAGCAAAACCAATGTTATGGCCCGTATCAATAAAGTGTTCGGCTAAGGCGGAATTTGTTGAAGAACGTGACTTAACGTACCGTTGGTGTTCTTTGATTTTAGTTTGAATAGAACGTCCAGTTTCGCCAATGTACACTGAGCCTCAGTCACAGGGAATTTTGTAAATGCTTTTATGGGAGAGAGCAGGGCGAGTGTTCTTGAGAATTTGGGAGATCTTGTTTAACGGTTTCATGAAGTGTGAATTGTGTGAATTTTATGTGATCTGTAACGCCATGGATGTAGGGGAGAACTGATACTACATACTAGAAATGATACTTCCCGATGGTGCTACCCCAGATCACATCGGTAGAATTCTTCGCAAGCAAAATATCCAACCCATCTTTAAATCTTTAAACAAGATCTCCCAAATTCTTTCTTCGCCCAAGGACACTCGCCCTGCTCTCTCTCATAAAGGCCCCCTCAAGGCAGCTAACATGTTTTTTTTTCTAACGCTACATTTCAAACTCAAAATACTCTGGATTTTACTAAGATTTTTAATAACTTGGTTCGAAGTTGTTAAGGCCTGCATCGCTGCTGGGAGCGGACTATTTGAACACTTACTGTGATGTGAAATAATGTTTTTTCTGTACATTTCGTTAAACTCAACATTTTGTCAATCCTACACATTTTTTCTAATAAAAAATGATATTAATTGCTTTTTAACATTGAATCTCCATAACTCTAGAGCAAGGGCCGCTAGAAAAAAAAACATTTGTAGCTTAGAATTAAATTATCTACCCGAATCTTAAATTTTCTATTGTTTGACCGATATAGCATTTTTTACAGTCTTTGCAGTCTAATTTATAAGCGATTGATTATCTTTTTTAATGATTGTTTTTAAATTGATGTTGCATGAATGTTTGATTTTTAAATTTGTTAAGGACTAAGGCATTCTTTTTATTTTACATATATTTGCTATATATTCAGTATTTTGTTAAATTAATATGTCTAAATCTCACGCTTAATGTAATATAATATAAATAAGTAAAATCATGATAACGAATTAATAGAAACAAGAGTCATCGATAGGATATAATTCTAAAACCGCAACTACCTCGGAGCTATTGTAAATGCTACTGCTTCTGAGCTATTCTCAATACTGCTTCGGAGCGACGAAACGGAGCGTGCGCCATCGCGTATTATAGAGATGATGTGCTATTTGACTTTGCGCGGTTTGTTAGTGGTATACCCGCCCACGGACTTGCCTGCGCTGATCGCGATACGCATACGAGTGTGTACTCGTTGGATTCTTTGCGTTCAGCACACGAACCGTGGTTCGTGGAATCGTCACTATCATAAGGGGTCAGTGGATGGAGCATATAGTAAAAAGTGCAAATAGACGCATATGAAATATATACGAGAAATTAGATATTGCTGGACGTAGTTTTGAGTTGTATCGTGTTTTACGCGGTAGTGATAAACTATTGAACTGATTATTCACTGTCTCCCTAGTTCAGGAATCGCTCCGATAAATATATCCTTTTGGCTCGTCAAATACAAGAAGTGCATAAAGTACACATTTCAAATAGCGTTTAATACGCATGGTAGAAAAACATTATTTGTAAATACGAGTATTATTTTATATGCTTATACATTATATGAGAATTATTATTTTGTGTCTTTCATGTACGAAGAACTGGAATTTATGTTTTATTTTTATTTCTTTATTACAATATACCTATGTATTAAAATAAACTCACTCGTTTATTGTGAAAAACCCTTACACTAGTACTAATTCTCCAGCAACTAGGTCCAATAAAACAATTGGACCGTAACAAAATTCGTGTTTTAGTTTCTCGCTGAAGTTGTTTTTGTGTGGTATAGAAGGATATATACCTATGTAAGTGCATTGTGATTCGATTTTGTACCTGTGTTATATACTTTATTTATTCTTTTCTTTATTAATGTATCATAAAACTCTTGAGTATCTATTTTTCTCCGATAGCGATCTATATTTGCTTAAATTTTCTTTTCGGATTTAAGGGGACGTTTCCGCGCCTAAATTTTCATCATATCGTTCAAACTGTATTTTATGTCGCAACTGAAACATAGATGGCTCGGAGAGTACTATATTTCTATACACATCACAAATTTCCGTTTCAATTTAATGACCTTGATTTAATTCCGTACTATTAGTTTATTTGCTTTGTATTTGGATTTACCTGAATAATCAGACTCCAGGTTTATCTTTGTCAGTTGTATTGGATTAGGAAAGGGTAGAGCGAGCAATGAATACATTGGGGTAAAAATTACATATTCGTTTTCTCGAAAGTTTCCTTACTCCACAACTACATCTGGATGTAGTTGAGTAGTTGTGCATCAGTATCAATGTGGTATCAATCAGTATTGTACCTAATTGTGTTTCTACTGTTCGCTAGTTGGTTTTTCTAGTCCTAGTGCAAGAATTCGCAAGAGATTTATTTGTTAGCATTTTTATCATTTTTTACTATTATTGTTATTAGTGTAAATAAAAATACCGTATATACAGTAGTAATTCCAGGTTTGTGTATATAGCGGTGTTATATACTTATATAAATATTTTATGCTGCGATAGCTTATCAATTTACTAAAGGTTTTGCTAGCATAAGAATTAGGTACATGCATAGAGTAGTGTAGAGTATTTTTTTCAGGATTTGCAGAATGGATAGAAGAGCAAGAAATACATCATTTCGCCAATGTATTCTTTATAAAAACCCTAGACTTTTGAAAATGCAGGAACGACGGGCAAAACGTAAAATATGATATTCAGTCCTATATATAAATTTTTTAAAATTTCGGTCTAATATATTTAACTTTTTCTAGATCTTATAGCTAATAATGGATTAATTCAAATTAAAAAAGTACCTACCTGTACCAGTTTACATATCAATAAAACGTTTGTAGAACAAACAATTCAATTTATTATTATATCAATAATGAAATAGTTCCTAAATTAGAAACATTTTATCAGACTTTTATATTTCCAGAAATAATTAATAAAAAAGCAAGTTGTGTTATTTCTTACCCATAACTAGCCTTTTATGTAAAAATTAAGGTATTTTTATTTAACTTCTTAGGTTTTTAAGTATCCTTATTAACTTATTACTTTCTGTAGTAATCTGTTGCATACTGGTGAAACATATTAAAAATATAATTTAATAACAAAAATACTTTTTTGTTTCCTCTAATTTGTTAAACTGTTTAAATTGCAAGTATAGTATAAAACGATAATTTGGTAAAAATAATTTCAATTTGACAAAACAAAATTTAAAAAAAAAATACGTAAATAGGCCTTAGATTAATAGTAAACCTCAATATTTAGAAATTTAAAATATTTAGAAAATAATTAATAATTTCTCATAAGGTTTTAAATTTTGTTATGGCAATTGAAAATTTTATTAGCTTTGTTCGATTTGGTCGCTTGCTTTATATAGTAAAAGGCACTATCATGCGCCATAAAAATACCCTATTCCATTTGCGTAAGAGCGAGTTTCGAATATCACTGCATGCGTCGTGTTGTAAACGTCTAAAAGGAACAAACCTATTGACATTTAATGAGCGTCATCTGTTGCACAATCGCTGAACTTCATGCATGTACATTTGCCTTCGGCATCAAATTATTGAGCTTTTACTAAAAAAATACCATACATTTTTTAATTACACTATATTTCCAGCTACTGTGTCTTTTTTATGGAACTACATGTATATATCTAGGTTATGATTAAGAGATATTATTAAAAAAGCCTTACTTCGTCAAGTAATTTTTACTAATTTTTTTATTACAGGTCTTCCAATTTTCTTTTGTTAATCAGCAACTGCCTAATGCAGTTATAGTTTTATAGAAATTACAATAATTTCGATATTCTTGCACGTTTAGAAATCTACGGTACTCTAAGAATGAGGAAAATTTAAACTTCCCGCACAACTGTGTAACGTCACCCTGCGGATTTATTAGTTTGATCAACTGAACTATTAATTACGCTTGTAGGGAGCGCCAGAACGTCACGGTAACTTGACGCGTAGACCTGAGAAAGCCATTTACATTGCGCCTGTGAACATTTTTCGTTGGAGTTCTCATTGCATCCCAAAGAGTTCTAGAGTTCTTGGTCAAATTTTAAAAAAAGTTCCGTAAAAATAAACATAGAAAATCCTACTACATTCACCATGAATGAAAATAAATCTAAAATGTCGTTTCTTTTCTGTAACGTAGTATTTAATTTGTTGTTTTGCTTGATAGATATAAACTATGTCTATTGATAGTATAAATACAATATCAATTATTTTCACATTCAAGGAGTACCAAGATTTTAAATGCATTAAAAATCATATTTTGCGGAATTTCACCAGGAAAGCATTAATAATTCGAAAACGGTAAAAGCAACTATGTACATATGTGTAATTTATAATGAATGATAGAGAATTATTAAGTGTGTTGTAAAATAATAATATTTCAGAAACATCGAAAAGTTCTAGCGAATCAGTTGCGTGAATAACCCTATATTTCGGTCAGACAGACAAGTTATAATAGGTTCGTTCGAACCGTCAGTTCTGAATTTAGTAGGCATGCGCGATACTTTATTACTGTTCGAACCGCACATTTTTAGGATTATTTATTTATATTTAGCATTATCTTCAGGATTTCAAATTCGAGAACAGTTCTAGAACTGACGGTTCGAACGAACCTAATATTACATATATTAAAAGGACATTTCAAAACATGCACTTGAATAGTGATTCCGCATGTACTGCACATCTGTTAGAAAGCAACCACAAAGAACAATGACATCAAAAACTACTACACTTTGTAGAAAAAGGAAACCTTAACCTCCTCGAATCCATATAGATTTTTAAAACCAGCAATAAATCACATACCTACAACAGTTTTAAATGGTCAAACCGACCTCATACAGATATCCCTTTTTCTATGTTTGTAAAAAATATAGTACATAAGTAAGAAATATGTCTCAATTGTAATTCATTTTAGTTTTGAAAAAGATATGAAAAGGTTCTATTTGCAGTGTACTATACTTAATATGTATACTTGTGTATTATTCTCTTGTGGCGCCTGCTTTTTGATATTACACAAAACAAACGACAAATCATAATGTATGACAGCGAAAAGTTGTTTGAAGTGTAGAATATAGAACTGTTGACAAGAATGGCAAAGTATTATTACCATCTAATGAAATTTTTAGGAAAATATCTGATCGAATGCATTCTCTAGGCTCCGCTATTAAACCAAAACACATTTACACAATTATAAAATCCAACATAAAACGCGCGAAGGATTATGTAGTACGTTCTCTCAACATAAGCAACAATACAAACAGAAATCTTGAAGACGCTAAGTAATAATACATTTGAGCTATCTAATCAGGATGTATTGAATAGAAATAATTAAACATCTTCACTTGTTCTGTCCAACGAAATCAATTCCGTGTGCATTTTCTTTTAAATATGCAAGTTTTCCAAAATATAAAATCAAAATATTATGCATGTTTTATGGGCCATTTGTTGAAGAAACCGAAAAAGAATGCAAACACAATATTCGAATACAGTTTAAAAAATTTAATGTGATTTTTTGCACAAAAGGAGGCGCTTGTTGAAAGAACATTCTCGTAAAAATATAGCGTTGCATTTATTGGAGAGCAGGCAAGATGCCAGTATATGGAGAGTGAACGAAGCAGCTTCTTTAATGGAGACAGGGGATCCTATTCCACCAACATTATATAATAGTGCAATTCTTCGAAAAGCTAAGCAACAGGAATGAGATCGTCGTCTCGAACTGAAACATAGTGATCCAATTATTAATTTAAATTTGGCAAAGTATGAGTCCTTAGCTGGTATCATACGCAATATAGGACTTGATCCATTCTTCTGTATGTATTGGACGGGAGAAAAAAAGCTGTTGTACAAAACCACTACGTCTCGAAATTCGAATAGTTTTTTGGCTATCGATGGAACAGGTTGTTTTGCAAAAAAATTAAACGTCAGAATAATAGTAACAGCCCACATACATATATACCTTTATCAATGTGTGTCAGCAACTGAGAACAATTCACCTCCGGTGTTTCAAATGGTATCAACAAAACAAGGTGCTGCAATGATTACTTTCTTTTTATGAATTTTAGCTGATGGAGTTCCTTCGCTTCGAATGGTAGTAATAGATTTAAAACCCCTTTTAATGGTAGTATCAAAAGTGTTTGCAAATTGCTGGGATACACATAACTATTTGGAAGTTTTACACAATATGATAATTTTAAAGAAACCAGGTAAGTTGCCAAGTTGTTATATTAGACTCGATGTCAGTCATTTTATTGGTATTACTGCAAGATGGGACTGTCTTCGGGGTAAGGTTGCAAAAGTCCGACAATTTTATTTGAGAAATCTTGGCCATATTTACAAAATGAGCGATAGTTGTTAAGGCTCGAAAGGCTCACACTGATACCTTAAAAGTTTTCGCGATTTTTCGTACCTCAAAACATTTAAGCAAAACGAAAAATTTCAGAATTTTGATTAGTTTTTTGTTTGTTTTGGGTAGCACCTCACGATTTACAACGATGAGTATTGATGTTCGAAACTCTCCCATTGATATTTCGGAAATTCTCAGTTTTTCATACGTGGAAAATTTTAAAAAAATCGTAAATTTTGAATTTTTTGTTGGAGTGATAGCACCTCAAGAGTTCTAACGATAATTTTTAATGTTCGAAAAGCTCAGACAATTACTTTAAATGTTATCTCGATTTTTCGTATTACGCTTCGTGAACTCCGCATTTTCAACTACTGTTTTCTATGTTTATTTTTACGGAACTTTTTTTTTAATTTGATAAAGAACTCTAGAACTGTTTGAGGTGCGATGAGAACTCCAATCAAAAAAATTTGTATTCGAAAATGAGGTGCCAAGTTCACAGACGCATTTACATTAGTGGCCAAATATCGAGTTTAGTATATTTTCTATTTTCTGCTTTTATCTGTATTTTATTTTTAGTTTAACGGCTAATACAATGTACATATATGTTTATTTTCAATAAGATAAGATAAGAATAATAAATGTCTTGTAATCAACAATAATTAAACCGGATTTATTCATATACTCATTTATCAGGATCGTTACAAATAAGTCGTTTATACTCCTTTAGGCTTTTCGTCATGTTTAAGGATATTGTGCCAATTTTCCTATAAAATCATTGGTGTAATTTGAAATTCAAAAATGTATATGGGTAGCATACTGGTTGCTGATTTTTGTACTCCTCCGTATAACGAGTCGCTACCAAGTATGTACATACATATTATGCGTATTACTCGCTGTATCTTTTCTTTTTCTTCTGTATTAAAAATGTTCATTGATTGCCATTTTTTCCTTAGTTTTTATATATCTGCAGGGTACGACAGAAGGTATTTTATACTTTGATTCTACTGCAGGCTTTTATTGATTTGAATAATAACTAAATCCTCGTAGCTCATAAAGTAGTTTAACAAAGTAAAAGTATTATGTTATTTTATATTACAAACTGTACCACTAAGTAACGGCTAAATCGACTATATCATAAATGGTAGGTGATCAGCATTAGGTATGTTCTTTCGTAATTCGAAGAAAGTTCGTAAAAATTAATTTCGAAACAACTAAATGAAATTTTATACCTCTCAGCATATGTCGAATATTCTGTTTTACGATATCGACGGCCAAAACTTAACTTTTGATTTGTGAAAATTTGTGTCGAATGTTTGTTAGCGCGAGACTGACACCCCGGTCAAAATATTTTAAAAATTGTCAACTGGGAAGATTCCGGCAAGTATGGAAAATCACAAAATGGTTGAGCGAATCAAAATACACGAAGGCAAACAATAAAATTCAAAAATACCGAACCTTAAAAATACTTAGAATCGAATAGTAATTGTGACATTTCTCGTGAAAAGGTTTAAAGCAATTACGAACCTTGCAGTAGATATATGTATCTTTGCGACCTTAGTTTTACAACAGTAACGCTAAATACAATAAGTAAATAAATAGAATTGGGGAAATTTAGGATTAACGGCGGCATCATTTTACAAAGAGTTCCGAGAAATATACAACATAAAACATCTGGGAATATTATAGGGTGACTACTAATAACGGAATTTGCTGTACAGAAATAATATAAAACTTAAAAATTAAACATCTCCTTCGAAATATTAACAGACCTTGTGGGACTTACATAATTCTTTCTTGGTTGATGATTTTACGTTCCGAACTAAACCTATATTTAAAAATGTTTTAATCCACCGCAAGAACTAAATTTAATAGGAAAAATTATTCCAAACGAAAGATATAATACATTGGCACTCCAACGCACTGATAATAACTAACTATAAAATAAAATTTCTAGAGGCTTCTCTTTCTGTTCCGAAGAAGTTTACTACAATAACTTAAGTTATTTCGTTTTAATCAAACACAAAGTGTAACATCCTTTCTGTCGCACCCTGCTAAGATCTTTTAACACGCTTATGTGCTTTTTATTTCGTCTCTCTGCTGATGATTGGTAAACTAGTTCACCGGCGCAGTGATTTATACGTCTCGCATTCTTGTGTTTGTTTGTGTTTTACGATTATCGGTATATCCGATAGATGACGATAGCTCTTACACACGCGATCTCTGTAATCGTATATTTGATACGTCTGGGATCTGCTCTTGTTGGTGTCTGGTTATCGCCCGATAGAGGTCATGGAGTTTATCTTTTAATTTTCTTACGAGTAATTATTGGATATAACGGGTACGGGAGAATACGTTTGTTGGTTCCCGTTCTAGTATTACACACTGATGAGAACAAACAAGTTCGAAACACGTGTCTGTGTCAGGATATGAACTTCAAACGTTCTTTTACGTACATTGTGAACCGTGTCTGGTTGTCGGTCACATTCATGTGCTTTGATTTAGGTTTTACTTTTTCATCGTCACATGCATTTGATGTGTGTGTTAACTGTACGTTGTTAAATGAGAGAATTGTTACTTGAAGGTGGCTCTTCTTATAGGTACTGGATACCTAAATTCTAAAAGTAAACGCCAAACGCTGATTAAAATGATGTTTACGCGAAAAAATCCCATGGTGTATATGAAATAATTTAGCGGCTACAATTGGTGTTATGTCAGGGAACTACCCTATATGAGATAAAACACTTTTTTGTAAAGTGCACGTGTGAATTTTAACCATATGTTTTTCTCATATTATCATTGTTTAGTCTAGACTTAAGTGCTACCATTTCCTCAAATATTAATCATGTTTACATTATTATTTCCTAAAAAGGGTAAAGTCTTTAGTTTATATTTCAGGTAGACATAAACATTATACATATATTCGTCTAGTTTTAAGTTGTTCATATATCTATAAACCCTCATCACTGTACTATATCTTTCAACGTTCCGAATGGAATGTTCTTTGTTTATAGTTTGTAATATCTTTCACCATTATGTATAGTCTACGGTATCCAAATATTTTTATTAGTAACAGACTCAATTTAATTATTAGTATATTTTTTCGTGGAAACCACCCCTTTAAAGCAGGAATGCTCTGCGTTAAAAAGTCAGTCGAGTCACAACCTGTATTCTAATTCAATCAGTCGCGCTTCAAATATTTAAGTAGTAAAGAACTTAGAAAATAAAGAGTTATTAAATTGAAACCTAGTGTTTTTTTTTATCAACCAAACTCGACCCGAGGTGAAGAGGTACGCAACAGTTATCTGTACCACAGAATAAACAGAAAGGACAAAAGCCTTAAAATTGATGTCATGGTTTTTGTGCGCATGACTGACAGACGCCATTTCTAAAATATGTCCAAATATTCCTGGAATGTTGTTTACATGTTTATTGTTTGTTTAACGGTGTTTGGAGGTTAGTTTTTAGTTGCGAGTTTAGTGATTTTGTGATGTGTACGTTTTACCTACATGGTTTATGTATGTTGGCAACTATTCCAATTATAGTAAAACATAATTAAATATTATAATTATTTCTAGTAACTGTAAAATTTGTTGTTTGATTCGTGTTTGAAACCTATTTTTATATATAATTATCTTATACTTGATGTACATTTCGAAGATATCTAACCTAGATGCATGAAATGAAATTCAAACTTTTCCGCCAACATTCTTGGACATATTTTCAAAATGGCATCAATAGCCTCAAGGTCACTCAGAATCGTCATTAAAACATCAAAGGTTCCGACACACTTGTCCTTTCTGTTTATTCTGTGTCTGTACCAATGCCATGTTCTCAACAGTGCCACACCAACCTATGATTTGAGTAGTGTGTTATTGCCAATTCTAGCCTGCATTTTATCTTAATTTCATTAGATAAGTAATTCATGTATAATGTAGCTAAAGCAATTGTGTATCAAGAAAATTATTGAGTATGGTATATAGGTTTAGAAGGAAACATTCTTAAATTGTTAGAAGAAATTCTGAGCACTCTCTTTTGACAAATCGTAACAAAAAGAGATGTACTGCTTTGAACTAAAATATTCATGTAAGCAATCCGATATGACTTAGCGTTTAGCAACAATGATTGGACAAACTTCAAACACAAAAGAATTGCTGTCATTATCAAAGCAAGGGCTGGTTTAACGAAATATGCGTAAATATTTGTTACTATTTTACGCTCCAATGATATCTTTATAAGTAATAAAAGAATGTATGTACTAGTGAAATGTCTAAATCTTATTTTCTTTTATGTAAGGTCTGCTGAAGAAAACTAAATTTTACGCAGAGGTCCCTAATTCGATTACAGGGTACGGTATGTTGAATAACGTGGTCAACACTTCGAACATTTGTAGTATAATAGTTATGTCTAGAATATGTATTTTGAATTTCTCTTGCTAAAGTCAGAAATACTATGTTTCAAAAACAAATGGGTTCGTTAAATTTGACATTGGTGATATTAATTGCTTAATTATCGACACTCTTTATAAAATCTTGCACCAACTTTTTGATCTGAAATGTACAGGTGATCATTTAATTTAATTTTAAACGATGTAATAATAAAAATTACAACAAAATCATAAATAACATTCAACCAATTGAAGTTAGAGATGTGGAAGCCCAATACTAAGGAGGTGGTTATATGTTCGAGCAATAATACAAACGATTTCATCTAACCATATTTATTTGCACTAGTTTAACACTTAACCTACATAAGTACAACGGCAGTGTTTTTACAATTTCTGATATAAGGTGTATAAAATGTGGACTGTAATTTTCGTGTTTTGCGTTCGAGAGTTTTAAAACAGTATTCTTGAACCGAAAATGTTAAGGCAGTAATACTTAGAACCCTACTATAAAGTTATAAAACAGACAGTCTGCAGGTTCTACGAACATTATATTGTTATGAAAATAAAAGTGAAAAGGTCTACTTGTTCATCTGGCAAACGTGACTATATTGACGATAAAAAGGTTGAGCTTGGCCATAATGACAATGATTCGGGGAAACAGCATATCTGCGGTAATTCCGACAATGCAATACTAAGACTAGTTTAAAGGTAGTTTGTACTAAGTTTTAGTACCATTAAGTCAATTAGTATAGTTCTCAAATGTCACTTCAGCAGAATTTCTATAAGAATAGAAAATTCTAACCTAAATTGGCACATTTTCATCTAGAATTATTTTTTTTTGCATTCAGGGCTTATGTCAGAAATATTGTGTTTCATTTGAAAGAGTGAGTTTATAAATTTGAATTTACCAGTATTGATTGCTAAATTATAAACACTCTGTGTAACATTTTACATTTCGTATGGTAGTATTTGAAACTTGCATTTTTACATGTTGCCTGGGTAAATTCAATTTCATGATATTAAATCTAATACTAAATATTTAATTTAATTGTACAAAGTAGTGGTAATAATTGCAACAAAATCGTAGTTAATATGAAAAAAAAATAGAGATAGGAAACGCGCATACAAATAACCAAAAAATGATGAAATACCGAGTGTATTAAAATAGTAAAAATTATATTATTCCGCCATTCTTAGCTTTCAAAAAGGATTAATTTTATGGTGGTACAAAATTTCAAAACCTTATTATTACTAGAACCTGTAAAATTTCCAACAGGTTACGCAGAAAACCTTGCATATAATTGCACTTCACCTCAACGGTTTGAGCAACATATAGCCCCATAAATTTTATTTAATGCTCGCTTTATATACAATATATATTAATCAGAATTGATCAGTAATTACATCTTCGCTGTTTTTGTTTTTAAGCTCTATAAACTGTAAATTAGCATTGGGATACAATGCTATACCATTATTTTTAATCGAACTGCAGAGAAATGCGTGGTCGTAGTGCATAACTAACACATATAGTATGTATGTATGTACACTCGGTTGATTTAAAATAGACTCACCCGGCAAGCGACGTAGACCTAAAGCGATGTACACACCAGACAACAAAATGTTGCCAACCGCTGGCAACGCGTCGACGGATGTTGGCAACATATTTATTGGATACAACAACATGTAATCGGATACATGTGGTCAACAGTGTTGTGCATCCAAACCAAAAGCAGTTGCGCGTCCAAACTAAACGCAGTGTTGACAACAATGGACCGGTCTACTGCTGCTGGTGTTAGTGCTGCTTTCATTCTAATAGCTTTTCATGCCCAAAAACGAAAAAGAAGATGGTGGCAGCGACAGTTTTTACAAAATGGAACATGTTATGGCGAGAACTTAATGGCAGAGTTACTTTTGAACGATGGAAGTTCGTTCCGCAATTTTGTGAAACTTACTAAATCGGATTTTGAAGAAGTTCTCTGTTCGGTCGCCCCTAAAATCTTTAAAAAGAATACGAACTACACTGATCGAACGTCATTTGTTGACATAAAGTTGACGACACCGTCCAGACAGAGCGACGTTATCCATTTCAAATTGAAAACACGGATACACTCAACACGCAACAAAATTCTTTGATGTATTACCGCTCAACATCGGCACTATGTTGCCGAGTATCTGTCAATTTATTGTGATGTTGATGGGATACATGTTGCCAACACAGTTGATGAGTATCTGGCCGGTTGTTGTCTGGTTTGTACTTACTTATGTATACTCGGTTGATTTAAAACCGACTCACCCGATAAGCGACGTAGACCTAACGTCGCACACAGAAACTTTGTAGTAATAAAGCAATTTGCTTATGAACAGGTACAATAGCTACGTAATGTGAAATGAATGAGAAGATCGCTGCAGAAATATGTTCTTTTTCAGATACTTTTAATACCTGCGTTATTACGTAGTATAGCGTTTGCCAACACCCATTACCATTAATGACATAAACGCAAATAAAATAACAATACAAATCAATTTTAGAACCATAAGAAAAATTATTTATCGAAGCAGATAGACAGGAATCTATGTTATTCTTAAGTTTGTTTCGTTAAAAACACTGATTTTATTCGAGAATTTATAACAAAACACACAGTAAACAAATAATAAATTATTTCAAATAATAGAGAAGGTAAACGAAAAGGCAGTCAAACTGAAAACAAATTAATACACAGAAAAAACTTTTGAATTATTGGTTGGTTCTGAAGGACATTTTCTGCACCATCATGCGAACATTCATTCTTTAAAGTATATGTAATAGGGTGGATCGAAAAACGCGCTTTTTCTGCAATACAATTCTAATAGCACGAAAAACTTGCGCATAGCCGTCATTATAAATAAAAAAATATTAAAAAAAATTTTTTTCTAAATTTGAAATCGGGTAAATTAAAAAAAATGCAAAAATTACAAAAAAAATACATTTTTTGTCGCAACTTTAGGTCTTTTGCGCGAATTCAGTAAAACAAGTATGGGTCTAATTATTTTTTGTATGCGTTAAGGACACTCTTAAAAACACTTTTTTCACTATTACAACAAAAAATGTATTTTTTGTAATTTTTGCATTTTTTTTTAATTTACCGGTATTTTGACTTTTTTGGTAACTTTAGGCCTTCTGCGCGATTTCAAATTTTGAAAAATATTTTTTTTTATATTTTTTCATTTATAATAACGCTTATGCGCAAGTTTTCTACGTTATTAGAATTGTATTGCAGAAAAATACGCGTTTTTCGATCCACTCTAATATGTAATAGACTTTTATATCTTGCCCCCATACATATTCTTATTCATGTAATTTCTTAATTACATAAATACTTAGAATTATAGTGAAATTATATGCGATAGCGATTTAACTATACATATGTTAAGCCCGCATTAAGAAATTATCGGTTTAGGAGTTTATAAATGATCCCTTGCATATGAAACTGGATTTAATAGAAAAATATATTGTATATACATAGATAGTAATTTACATACGTAGTAATTTACATACAGTTGACCATACAATTACTGCTTTGCATTAGGGGGCCGCAATAAAGCATACTTTTAACGGGTTTTATGGCAGTTTGAGTCTATTCTAAATCAACCGAGTGTACATATAGGTATAATGGCAATCAACAAGATCTTTGCTTGAAGCTTATTCATTACTAAATTTGGCAAATTCGCTACACGTACTAATGGCATACGCATGCAATTTTGCATTTAATTTAAATTATAAGAAAGAAAAATACGTACTGTATTTATCATTGGACGGTTAAGTGAGCTCACTGATCGTGGCATATTTATGCTCGACACGATTTCATATTAATTTGCAATTCAAGCTTATTATTCTTCGGCCATACGCTGACCGATTGCAAACGCAACTACGCTCGAAATATCTGCTGTCATGCATGTGGATATGATTACTACATGCATAGCATGTTTATTTATTACCTACTCTTTGAATTTATAGCGACTAAGCCATTAACAAAGGTGATAATCTACTTCATGTACGTGTTGTTCGTTTTTGACTGGAATTATAACAACTGGTGATTCAATAAGAGTGGGTATTCATTTGAAAATTATTAACATGGGTGAATTCATCTACGTAGAACATTTCCTATATTGTTTACTATATTTGTGTCTTTCGCAACTGAAGCAAACATGTATGTAATTCTAAACAGGTTGTTGCTTGAAGCCATTCGTATATGTTCTTCTATTTTATTACATAAAATTATATCAGCACTCACAATAGCATCTGCAAAAGGTGGCTTTCGTGTCGGGGCAGCTCCAAATACACTATATTGAAGAATTTTTTCCTAATCGAAATTCTTAAAATTTATTCAACTTCTTATTTTTTGTATTATGTTTACTATTAAAATAAAACTTCTTGCTGGAATTGCTAGAAAACAGTAGATATAATAATAAAAGGTTGAAATGATATTGCTGAATTTATTTTAACCACACAACTATATGTATCGGACGTAAACAGCCGAAGACAACATTTGCAAATGAGCTGAGGGTGATATTGCGCTGCGACCTATTGATCTATTGTGCCCCCTTTACTGAGCTGTAACCTGTTGGGGTATGCCCGCTCTCAAAGCTCCCCATCTAGTCTAAGAGCTTTAATAAACTGTACTGTTCTTTTCAAAAATCATAAAATTTACATATTTAAATTTCCTTAACGCCCTTTAGCGGCATTGGACAAAACAATATTAAACAGTTTGAAATACGAAACATAGGCCAATGAAAATCCTTTCTAATAAGACCAAATTTGCGAAATTTCGTTCATGGGAAGCAGAATAATTTAAATTTATAGAAGACATTTTTACCATTCATACGTTTCTGAAGATATCTCTGGATTGGTAACAGACAGCGATTCCCGGTTTTCGCTGATTTGTTGGTAATTTAGTTTACTTTTTAAATTTGTTGTCAACAATGTATGTTTCCATTTAATATTTTTCGGGAATTTCGTTTTTTCCTCGAAAATATTAAATGAAAACATACATTGCATAACAGCTCCCTCTAGCATGGAGCTGTTTATTTTTTTTCGGGAATTTTGTTTTTTTCTCGAAAATATTAAATGAAAGCATACATTGTTGACAACAAATTTAAAAAGTAGGGGACCATCTTTATTTTAGCATCAGATGTAATGATTGTGCTAATGAAATAATACAACTTGAAACACGTAACTTAAATACGTATGTACATACGCCAGGTACTCATTCTAAATATTGATCTACATTTTCAAAAATTATTAAATATCTCAGAAACTGTTGAACCTAGGTATAGGGAATATAACAGTAGCTTGTCTTTATTTAGTACTCGTCATCGAAATATGCAATAATATACATCGTGTTCTATTTAAATTTTGATAACTTTGATGTGTAACTTTCTTCTGGGACCTACACATGCTCCAACAAAAAAATTTTAAATATCTGTTACCGTTTTTTGTATAACAATCGAGACGAATGTGGTGCCCCACCCTGTATATCTACCTATATGTGGTAGTAGCTGACAATACTACAAGAATAGTAATAAAGAAATGTAAATAACTAAGGTTTATTAAGTATACAGAAAGATTTCGCCTCTTTTAATTCATGTGGCAGGCTATTGTATAGTTTCCTGCCTAGATATTGTAAGCCTCTATCAGTGATATGTAATTCATGTTTCGGTATATACAGATCATGTGTTTGTTGGGTTTAATGATCATATACACTGCTAACTGTAGGATAACTATTTTGATGTGTGTGAAAGTAACATGTGGCCTCAAGTATATATAGACATGGTAGAGGCAGTTTAGCAACAATGATTGGACAAACTTCAAACACAAAAGAATTGCTGTCATTATCAAAGCAAGGGCTGGTTTAACGAAATATGTGTAAATATTTGTTACTATTTTACGCTCCAATGATATCTTTATAAGTAATAAAAGAATGTATGTACTAGTGAAATGTCTAAATCTTATTTTCTTTTATGTAAGGTCTGCTGAAGAAAACTAAATTTTACGCAGAGGTCCCTAATTCGATTACAGGGTACGGTATGTTGAATAACGTGGTCAACACTTCGAACATTTGTAGTATAATAGTTATGTCTAGAATATGTATTTTGAATTTCTCTTGCTAAAGTCAGAAATACTATGTTTCAAAAACAAATGGGTTCGTTAAATTTGACATTGGTGATATTAATTGCTTAATTATCGACACTCTTTATAAAATCTTGCACCAACTTTTTGATCTGAAATGTACAGGTGATCATTTAATTTAATTTTAAACGATGTAATAATAAAAATTACAACAAAATCATAAATAACATTCAACCAATTGAAGTTAGAGATGTGGAAGCCCAATACTAAGGAGGTGGTTATATGTTCGAGCAATAATACAAACGATTTCATCTAACCATATTTATTTGCACTAGTTTAACACTTAACCTACATAAGTACAACGGCAGTGTTTTTACAATTTCTGATATAAGGTGTATAAAATGTGGACTGTAATTTTCGTGTTTTGCGTTCGAGAGTTTTAAAACAGTATTCTTGAACCGAAAATGTTAAGGCAGTAATACTTAGAACCCTACTATAAAGTTATAAAACAGACAGTCTGCAGGTTCTACGAACATTATATTGTTATGAAAATAAAAGTGAAAAGGTCTACTTGTTCATCTGGCAAACGTGACTATATTGACGATAAAAAGGTTGAGCTTGGCCATAATGACAATGATTCGGGGAAACAGCATATCTGCGGTAATTCCGACAATGCAATACTAAGACTAGTTTAAAGGTAGTTTGTACTAAGTTTTAGTACCATTAAGTCAATTAGTATAGTTCTCAAATGTCACTTCAGCAGAATTTCTATAAGAATAGAAAATTCTAACCTAAATTGGCACATTTTCATCTAGAATTATTTTTTTTTGCATTCAGGGCTTATGTCAGAAATATTGTGTTTCATTTGAAAGAGTGAGTTTATAAATTTGAATTTACCAGTATTGATTGCTAAATTATAAACACTCTGTGTAACATTTTACATTTCGTATGGTAGTATTTGAAACTTGCATTTTTACATGTTGCCTGGGTAAATTCAATTTCATGATATTAAATCTAATACTAAATATTTAATTTAATTGTACAAAGTAGTGGTAATAATTGCAACAAAATCGTAGTTAATATGAAAAAAATAGAGATAGGAAACGCGCATACAAATAACCAAAAAATGATGAAATACCGAGTGTATTAAAATAGTAAAAATTATATTATTCCGCCATTCTTAGCTTTCAAAAGGATTAATTTTATGGTGGTACAAAATTTCAAAACCTTATTATTACTAGAACCTGTAAAATTTCCAACAGGTTACGCAGAAAACCTTGCATATAATTGCACTTCACCTCAACGGTTTGAGCAACATATAGCCCCATAAATTTTATTTAATGCTCGCTTTATATACAATATATATTAATCAGAATTGATCAGTAATTACATCTTCGCTGTTTTTGTTTTTAAGCTCTATAAACTGTAAATTAGCATTGGGATACAATGCTATACCATTATTTTTAATCGAACTGCAGAGAAATGCGTGGTCGTAGTGCATAACTAACACATATAGTATGTATGTATGTACACTCGGTTGATTTAAAATAGACTCACCCGGCAAGCGACGTAGACCTAAAGCGATGTACACACCAGACAACAAAATGTTGCCAACCGCTGGCAACGCGTCGACGGATGTTGGCAACATATTTATTGGATACAACAACATGTAATCGGATACATGTGGTCAACAGTGTTGTGCATCCAAACCAAAAGCAGTTGCGCGTCCAAACTAAACGCAGTGTTGACAACAATGGACCGGTCTACTGCTGCTGGTGTTAGTGCTGCTTTCATTCTAATAGCTTTTCATGCCCAAAAACGAAAAAGAAGATGGTGGCAGCGACAGTTTTTACAAAATGGAACATGTTATGGCGAGAACTTAATGGCAGAGTTACTTTTGAACGATGGAAGTTCGTTCCGCAATTTTGTGAAACTTACTAAATCGGATTTTGAAGAAGTTCTCTGTTCGGTCGCCCCTAAAATCTTTAAAAAGAATACGAACTACACTGATCGAACGTCATTTGTTGACATAAAGTTGACGACACCGTCCAGACAGAGCGACGTTATCCATTTCAAATTGAAAACACGGATACACTCAACACGCAACAAAATTCTTTGATGTATTACCGCTCAACATCGGCACTATGTTGCCGAGTATCTGTCAATTTATTGTGATGTTGATGGGATACATGTTGCCAACACAGTTGATGAGTATCTGGCCGATTTGTTGTCTGGTTTGTACTTACTTATGTATACTCGGTTACGATTTAAAACCGACTCACCAGATAAACGTAGACCTAACGTCGCACACAGAAACTTTGTAGTAATAAAGCAATTTGCTTATGAACAGGTAAAATAGCTACGTAATGTGAAATGAATGAGAAGATCGCTGCAGAAATATGTTCTTTTTCAGATACTTTTAATACCTGCGTTATTACGTAGTATAGCGTTTGCCAACACCATTACCATTAATGACATATAAACGCAAATAAAATAACAATACAAATCAATTCTTAGAACCATAAGAAAAATTATTTATCGAAGCAGATAGACAGGAATCTATGTTATTCTTAAGTTTGTTTCGTTAAAAACACTGATTTTATTCGAGAATTTATAACAAAATACACAGTAAACAAATAATAAATTATTTCAAATAATAGAGAAGGTAAACGAAAAGGCAGTCAAACTGAAAACAAATTAATACACAGAAAAAACTTTGAATTATTGGTTGGTTCTGAAGAACATTTTCTGCACCATCATGAACATTCATTCTTTAAAGTATATGTAATAGGGTGGATCGAAAAACGCGCTTTTTCTGCAATACAATTCCAATAGCACGGAAAACTTGCGCATAGGCGTCATTATAAATAAAAAATATATAAAAAAAAAAATTTTTCTAAATTTGAAATCGGGTAAATTAAAAAAAATGCAAAAATTACAAAAAAAATACATTTTTTATCGCAACTTTAGGTCTTTTGCGCGAATTCAGTAAAACAAGTATGGGTCTAATTATTTTTTGTATGCGTTAAGGACACTCTTAAAAACACTTTTTTCACTATTACAACAAAAAATGTATTTTTTAAAATTTTTGCATTTTTTTTAATTTACCGGTATTTTGACTTTTTTGGTAACTTTAGGCCTTCTGCGCGATTTCAAATTTTGAAAAAAATTTTTTAATATTTTTTCATTTATAATAACGCTTATGCGCAAGTTTTCTGCGTTATTAGAATTGTATTGCAGAAAAATACGCGTTTTTCGATCCACTCTAATATGTAATAGACTTTATATCTTGCCCCCATACATATTCTTATTCATGTAATTTCTTAATTACATAAATACTTAGAATTATAGTGAAATTATATGCGATAGCGATTTAACTATACATATGTTAAGCCCGCATTAAGAAATGATCGGTTTAGAGTTTATAAATGATCCCTGCATATGAAACTGGATTTAATAGAAAAATATATTGTATATACATAGATAGTAATTTACATACGTAGTAATTTACATACAGTTGACCATACTATTACTGCTTTGCATTAGGGGGCCGCAATAAAGCATACTTTTTAACGGGTTTTATGGCAGTTTGAGTCTATTCTAAATCAACCGAGTGTACATATAGGTATAATGGCAATCAACAAGATCTTTGCTTGAAGCTTATTCATTACTAAATTTGGCAAATTCGCTACACGTACTAATGGCATACGCATGCAATTTTGCATTTAATTTAAATTATAAGAAAGAAAAATACGTACTGTATTTATCATTGGACGGTTAAGTGAGCTCACTGATCGTGGCATATTTATGCTCGACACGATTTCATATTAATTTGCAATTCAAGCTTATTATTCTTCAGCCATACGCTGACCGATTGCAAACCCAACTACGCTCGAAATATCTGCTGTCATGCATGTGGATATGATTACTACATGCATAGCATGTTTATTTATTACCTACTCTTTGAATTTATAGCGACTAAGCCATTAACAAAGGTGATAATCTACTTCATGTACGTGTTGTTCGTTTTTGACTGGAATTATAACAACTGGTGATTCAATAAGAGTGGGTATTCATTTGAAAATTATTAACATGGGTGAATTCATCTACGTAGAACATTTCCTATATTGTTTACTATATTTGTGTCTTTCGCAACTGAAGCAAACATGTATGTAATTCTAAACAGGTTGTTGCTTGAAGCCATTCGTATATGTTCTTCTATTTTATTACATAAAATTATATCAGCACTCACAATAGCATCTGCAAAAGGTGGCTTTCGTGTCGGGGCAGCTCCAAATACACTATATTGAAGAATTTTTCCTAATCGAAATTCTTAAAATTTATTCAACTTTTATTTTTTGTATTATGTTTACTATTAAAATAAAACTTCTTGCTGGAATTGCTAGAAAACAGTAGATATAATAATAAAAGGTTGAAATGATATTGCTCAATTTATTTTAAGCACACAACTATATGTATCGGACGTAAACAGCCGAAGACAACATTTGCAAATGAGCTGAGGGTGATATTGCGCTGCGACCTATTGATCTATTGTGCCCCCTTGACTGAGCTGTAACCTGTTGGGGTATGCCCGCTCTCAAAGCTCCCCATCTAGTCTAAGAGCTTTAATAAACTGTACTGTTCTTTTCAAAAATCATAAAATTTACATATTTAAATTTCCTTAACGCCCTTTAGCGGCATTGGACAAAACAATATTAAACAGTTTGAAATACGAAACATAGGCCAATGAAAATCCTTTCTAATAAGACCAAATTTGCGAAATTTCGTTCATGGAAAGCAGAATAATTTAAATTTATAGAAGACATTTTTACCATTCATACGTTTCTGAAGATATCTTTGGATTGGTAACAGACAGCGATTCCCGGTTTTCGCTGATTTGTTGGTAATTTAGTTTACTTTTTAAATTTGTTGTCAACAATGTATGTTTCCATTTAATATTTTCGGGAATTTCGTTTTTTCCTCGAAAATATTAAATGAAAACATACATTGCATAACAGCTCCTCTAGCATGGAGCTGTTTATTTTTTTTCGGGAATTTTGTTTTTTCTCGAAAATATTAAATGAAAGCATACATTGTTGACAACAAATTTAAAAGTAGGGGACCATCTTTATTTTAGCATCAGATGTAATGATTGTGCTAATGAAATAATACAACTTGAAACACGTAACTTAAATACGTATGTACATACGCCAGGTACTCATTCTAAATATTGATCTACATTTTCAAAAATTATTAAATATCTCAGAAACTGTTGAACCTAGGTATAGGGAATATAACAGTAGCTTGTCTTTATTTAGTACTCGTCATCGAAATATGCAATAATATACATCGTGTTCTATTTAAATTTTGATAACTTTGATGTGTAACTTTCTTCTGGGACCTACACATGCTCCAACAAAAAAATTTTAAATATCTGTTACCGTTTTTTGTATATCAATCGAGACGAATGTGGTGCCCCACCCTATATATCTACCTATATGTGGTAGTAGCTGACAATACTACAAGAATAGTAATAAAGAAATGTAAATAACTAAGGTTTATTAAGTATACAGAAAGATTTCGCCTCTTTTAATTCATGTGGCAGGCTATTGTATAGTTTCCTGCCTAGATATTGTAAGCCTCTATCAGTGATATGTAATTCATGTTTCGGTATATACAGATCATGTGTTTGTTGGGTTTAATAATCATGTACACTGCTACTAAGAATTTAGTACTGTGTTGTGCGAACATCATCCACAATTTGAACAAAACCCACAAACGACATTGAATCATTTTGTAATTTTTCAATTCCCTCCGTTAGTCCATAGTAGTTCTTGCGAATAGTTTCTAAATCACTTTTTACCTGAGTATCTTGAAACCTTATCTGGCTTTTCTTGTAAGCTTCGGCGTGTCTCGGCTAAAATTATAAAACTACCTTCTTTACAACATCAAAATGTTCGCAGTCGTAAGCAGCAGCCTCTAACCATGTTTCCCAATGCGTAGTAAGCGGTCGTGGTGGTTTAGGCACTTTTGGGACACAGTTCGTGAAATTTTTTTGTACGTTTTGGGGACTTCAGAAACACTGCACTTTACATCTTTGACAGTAAGGTTCAGAAGGGGTGTTTAATAATGATTCTTTTGTGTATGTATCTAGCCATATATTTAATATTGCACGTTAATTATCACACCTATTTCACGTTTATTTATGCAATAAAAAATTATCTTAAAAAATAAATTAATTATATCTAATAATTATGTTGTATGTACACTGTACATTTTATATACAATTTTCTTCTATTACATAAATTTAATATATATACGCAACTGCACCTGGTCGTCTAAGATCTGATGATGCTTCAATTTGTCCATCATTGTTTATAATTGTTGTTACTGCTGCAAATCCATCTGTTGCTCCAGCTATTGTATAATTGTGTCCAATATTTGCAAGTGCTTCTACAATATCCTGCAATACGGAAAGGCAAAATTATATAATTATAAAAACGTGTGTACTACAATGTGTTATCACTTACCATGTCATAGGCATTTTCGAATTCGATTGACATAGGGAATAGCTGATGATGAAAACGTTTCCTCTCCATTGCTTCCTCTAATGTAAGGTTGTACCATAGATGTCGAATAGCAATCTAAAATTTATCATTTATAATAATAAAATAAATGTCGAATATGATACACATTTTAAATAGATGTGAGGTAGTGTGTACAAATATATACGAGTGAATAAGTATTGAGCTTGTAACTACATGGCATGACCTTAAAGTAATAAATGTAATATGTGTTTCGTTTTTACTAATTGCCGTGAGTGAGACGCCGTTATAATTTATCAGTACACTAATTTATATGAAACATAACCTATTGAATAATTTTATTTCATAAAAACTAATGTATTTATAAGTCAATACAGTGGACTTTAGTATTGGGTTGTTTGTAAGGAAGGGCCCCTACCAAGGCAGTTGACGATGTAATCTTTGTTCCACCAGCGGCTCCAATTACCATTCTGACAGTTCCATCATCATTAACAACTATAGTGGGACACATAGAAGATAGTGGTGTTTTATAGGGAGCTATGTAATTGGCTATTGATGGTGGCATACCGAAACTATTGCTTATGCCTGGAGCACCAAAGTCGTCCATTTCATCATTAAGTATTATTCCAGTATTAACAGATCTAATTCCAGCGCCAAAACTGTAAAAAGATTTTGTGTGAATTTATTAATTTTGACATTTTAGTGGTGATATTTTATTACAATAACGATTTTTACTTCTCCTAGCTTAGGTGCTACTATTTGCTTAGGTAACACTGTAAAAAATTAGGTAGAATGTGCCTCAAAAACTATAAATAGATGAATAACTAATTTTTGCTGCTACCTAAACTAAAAATAACTAAAATAGCTATTAAAAATGCTTACTAGAGGTTAATGGTACCAGTGACAGAAACAGCATCTCCATTGGGCGCCAAAATTGAAATGTGAGCTGTTCCATGATCTTCTACTAATGTTGTATTAGCACCGTAATGTTCTGGATTATTGTAAGTAGCATGATCACTTATTCCATTTCTTATTGCAAAAGCGTAGTCTTCCGAAGTTATATTAGAAATAAGCTAAAACAATCAGTAGTTTCAAGTTGATTTTCAGTTAAATGTATTGGATATTGATAATAGCTTTGAAAGTAATAATAAAAGTAATCGTTATATCATTACATATGCTTACATCATCAATACCAGGAACAAATTTTCTGTCACCTAATTCAGTTCTTTTCCCATAGCCATATTTAAAGCTCTCTACCATTCTTTGAAGATTAGTGATAGATTCCCCTTGTCCATAATCAACAAACCCTTTAAGAATATTTATAATGAAAGTCACTATGGCTCCAGAACCAGGTAAAGGAAATGTGTAGAGTGTTTGATTAAACGGTAAATCCACTTTAATGGGATCGAGCCACTCAACACTAAAATCCAGGAAAACAAATTACAGTTCAGTTTAAATATCAACACAAATAATCTCACTTATATTTATTCATGTCTTCAACAGTAATAATTCCACCGAAATCTTGAATGTCCTTCACAAATATTTCTGTTAAAGATCCGTTATACAAAGCTCGGGCTCCTTCTTTAGCTATTATTTCGAGTGTGTCCGCTAATTTTTCTCTTTTACGTAAGCTCCTTCAGGATATGTTTCATGTGTTGTAGGATCTATAAATATTTCCCTAAAATATTAAATTCCATGTTAGACTAAAGACTAACTCGATTAATTTTAGTAATACAAACCTTAGAGATGGACTATCCAAGAGAGTTTGCTGTCGCGCTTTAAACATTGTGGCAAGATACGGAGTGACTAGATGACCTTTTCTACACAAGTCTATTGTTGGTTGAACTAAGTCGGCCCAAGGTAGTAATCCAAAATCTTGATGTGCCTCCCAATAACCTAATAATTCTCCAGGTACTGCTACAGCTAATCCGCCTATAAACATGTTTATCTGTGTGTTAGTTCTATCCAAATTGCTAATACCGATTTGCAAAATTAATTGTTCTTTCCTGTACGAGATATAGTAAGTAATATTTTAAAGCCATTGCAGTCTTTTTCTACACTGATAAAATCCATTAAATACTAATGTATGTTACAATCATTTTAATACCTACCCTTAGCTGCCAGACTAGCATTGCCACCATACATATCTTCATAAGCTGCACCAGGAGCAACTTCCCTTGCATTGAGTGTTCTAATAATATTCGTAGATTTTTTGTAGATTGTCATGAAAAATCCGCCTCCTAATCCAGTACTCTGGGGCATTGCTACACCTTCGCAAAATAAAGCAGCTACAGCCGCATCTACTGCTGAACCGCCCTTTAGAGAATGGATCTAGAAAAAAATACAACGATTATAATTAAAATTATTCGACTATTCAGTTTTTGACAAATACAATTGAATTTCATACTCGCAGGATGGCACTTCAAATTTATGTTGTATATAAGAGCTTTTAGAACTATAATTACAATATCTGTTTTGTTCATTTTATGTATGCCGCCTATTTGCGACTACCCTAATTATATGCCTTTAACTTATAGTGGGAGTATTAAAAACGCTGTATTTCATTGTAATATAACTTTGTTAAACAAAGTACACTGCTTACCACATTATTTTTGAATTCCATTTTGCATATCTTCTTCAATAATCATTGCTTTATTTATTACCGTAGTTTTAGAGATAATTAAAGCGATTCCCTAATTGACTCATTTCGAAAAAAAACAAAATAACATTTATATATATTTGCAGATAAAAATTCGGTTATCAAGATGTTTTAATGTATCCTGTTAAAAGTTGTTCCAGCTTCAATCACATTATCATGTGAATCTAACAATTTTATTATCGAAACGTATCAGTACAAATGTATGTATTTAGAGTGGATTACAACACTACGTACTACTGCTGCGGATATTGCCAAATATTAGAAATCGAGTAACTGGATTTGAGCTGAACCCGGTTTTAAAAACCGATTTTAAAAATTGATTTAAAACCCATTTTAAACTCGATAAATCGTCACCCACAAAACAGATTTGCCATGAATCAGAGTTTGATTTTGCTACTGTCCATAACTTGTCAAGTAATTTTTTTATGCGTAGTTCGAGCAGGCTCATAAAGAATCTATTTTCCTCTTCAGATGATTCATTTTATTCTGGTATATAGGCACTGATTTTCTCGGATATATACTTCGTTCACTTAATAACTTTTGAACATCGCCATTACAAAATTCGATTCCACTATTTAAAAGGAAAACTTTCATTCTATGCCTGGTTTTTCTCTAACTTTAGATTTATGTTACATAAATCATAAAGATACTGCTCGAAATTTTAAAAATCATCTTTAAACAGAACGTTTCTCCAACCCGTTAAACTTTCTTTGAGGATTGCACCACAAACATTCGTATTTATTTGAGCAGCACATTCATCGTAAAGATTTTTTCTTAATTTAAAGCTCAATCTCATCAAATTGACATCAACATTTATATGCAACATTTGTATGTTTACTTGATCTTCAGTGAAACAAACTACGAGTAGTTTTCAAACCACTCGCGATTGAAACAAATGAAGGGAAAGCTATATTGCAACCTTTCACTATTGAGATGGTCTCATTTATTGTTCATTATAACCAAACGTTTTCTATTCCACGTACATTACAAAAATGGGAGATCTCGTATGTGACAAACCTAAACAAGAAACAGTAACATTACAACTGTTGATTTCTATAGAACAATTCATTTAACAGTCAACAATAGGTAACTTCTACTTATGACGTCTCATTTCATATTAAGTTCACAATTATTTAAATGGTTTCAAGGCTTAAGATTCGTCGAGCGGTTACCCACACGACTATACAATACAGAGATATAATATAATATGATAAAAGTTGAAAAAGAAAACTAAATATCTAAAGTTCACTCAATAATTGACAATTCAACTAACAGCTTAATAATTGACAAAACTTTCATCCACGATTGCCGTGGATGTCAATACCTTCTAACATTAATGTTATGAGCATCCGCTCGAAAAAGAGGGCGCGGTTTATTAAAATAAACAATTTCATGGAAAAATATAATGGAGTGCAATTAAATTCTATTGCGGATATTAGATCAATGAACCTATTTTAGTGCATGGGAAATGCAAGCATACCGCCATATACAAAAAAGAAATCTTAAACAAGCATTCTGAACTTGTAGGCGAAGTTTATCTACAATGTTAAGACAGGGAAAATATACATGGTTATAAATTACTAAATTGAGAAATCACTACTATAATTTGCATAAATTTTTACGTAAATTAGTGTTGTTCAGATTCAGTGACAATCGATTGAAAATCACAATTAATATTTGCAATAGCACTGACAATATCCGAAGAATGGAACGAGTAAGAGTTGAGTACAGTCAATGTCAGAGAACTACCCTGTACAAGGTAAAACATATTTTGTGAAGTGCACGTGTGAACCTTAAACTATATTTTTTATGTTATCATTGTTTTTCTAAACTAAAGCCATTCGATTTTCTCATGTATTAATTATGTTTATATTTTTGTATTTCTAAAATGGATAAAGACTTTTGTTTAGGTTTCATGTAAACATAAACATTATATATTCGTCTAGTTTTATGTATGTAGTAAGTTGTTTATGTATCTTAATTTATAAACATGCATTAGGTACTGTTAATATTTCTCTCAACGCGCCGAACGTTATTCTCTTGTTTGTAGCTTACCTATATTTGTCACCATTATGTATAATCCAGGTTTTCCAAACATTTTTTATAGTAACAGATTCAATCTAATTATTAGTATGTTTTTAACTATAGAAAATCAACCCTTCAAATAGGAGTGCTCTGCGTTAAGGCAGTCAGTCGAGTCGCAGCCTCCACTTTAAGTCGATCAGTCGCGTTTCAAATATTTAATTAGTAAGTATAAACTAAGGAAAATAAAATAGTTAGTCAAGTAAAACTTAGCGTTTTAATCAAACAAAACTGGACCCGAGATAAAAAGATACTCAACATCAGCAGCAAAGCTGGGACTAATATGATGAATATTTTAAACATTCAATTGTATTGGAGCTGTAAATTCCAATTAACAGAGGGCCCAAAATACTCTTTTGAGGGACACTAGATGTGACAGCTAGTTGATTTGATACCTTACCATTTGATTTTATAAATGCCATGTGTAATATGTAACAAAACTCTGGCACAGCTGTATTTTTAACGAAACCCTGACTGTTCAACTGAAAGAATGGAATTTGTATCAAGGTAAGTACGAATTTGATTTTCAGTTTACTTCTCCAATGTTTTTGCAAGCAAAATAAGAATAGATATTAGTCCGAGGCAACTAAAAGTACTAGGATTAAATGGCGGAAGGGAAGTAATCAAGGCTTTTTTCCAATAATTATCAAGGAATTTATCGAATGTGTAATCGTTGGAAGGAGAAATGAGGAGCAACATTGCATTATTTTAAAATTAATAATTTCAACATCTGATAGCGAAGGTAAGATAAAATTAGCATTGCTCAAAGGGTTATTATTGTAATAGTCAAACTATCAATAACAACCGGGTTATTATTTTAGTAATCATTTCTTCCTTCAACATCATTTAAACGAGCAGGTAAGAGGGTTTATTGTTTACAATGTAAAATATTTTATAATTTTAGATTTTTCCATATAACCTCAGATATATAGAGGATTTTGTGAAATTACGGAGATGGTTGTAGTAATTAAACGAAGATTATGTATTTTTAATTCGGAAAAAATGAAGCCGCATTAATAATATTGTCAGCGAGGCAGGCGCTTTAGGCTTTTTAAAAACAGATTTATTTTTTTAGCATATAAAAAACCTTAAACCACCCCTCAGTGAAAAACATATACATATACATATTGACGTTACAATTTTTTGAGTTAACGGTAATTAAAATAGAATAATAAATTAAAAATGTCGTAAAATGTTAGTCGTCATTTATTATGCTTCTTACAATTATTGTTTACAAATAGCTTAACCTGATTTTGTAAATAAATATTTATGTATAAATGTAATTCGTATTTCAATCTTTATTTGACTGTGCTAGTTCGCAGTTATAGGTATATGTATAGGTATGTACATACATAAATCTTTCTTTAATTACGGCTTGATAAAACTTCGTCACAAATTCCTAAAAAAACATTTCTACAAAATCTATATTCCTATGTATGCATTTTATTAAAAATGTAACAAATCTAGATAATTGTGATTTTACTTGGCTAGTTTTTGGCTTAGCAATTTATAATTTCTGTATTGTCATTTGCCATTTTGAACTTGTATAACATCAAAGCGTATGTTACATAGAAGCATATATGTATAGATATGTACAATAAAATCGAATATGGAAAAAGATTCGATGACTTATAGTGTATTTCAAATTTCAATGTCACGGACTTGAACATTGTAAATCTAATATTCATGACCTTCGGTTTGCTTTTAATTACATGCTTATTATATAATAGGTTAGTGACATTCTCCGACTTTTTTTTACTAGTTCTACTGTGTTTGATCGATTACATGTATGCATAACAGGGCCGAACAACTAAAACGTTACATTATTTATATAACTAGAACTTTCCTAAATGTGTAAATCATTACCTAATGGATATATGAATCTACCTAAGCAACACAAAGTAACTGCTTGGTTATATATAATGTTCAATATTTAAGACTTTTATCAAACTGGCGAATACAAAATATGTCATTGGCTAGACTGTTAGATCTGTGGCGGCAAACATTTCAACATTATAGTCAAAGAACATGACAAATGTTATTTTGCAAAAGAGAAAAATGCGAACATGCTTTCATAAGGCTATATTATGATTATGTATTTTCCTCTCTCTATTGTAAAATTTAGAAAAATACGAATATAACGCGGACGTATTAGAAAATTCTAAAAATTCTATTTCAGCAATAAATATCTCTTACTTATAGTTTTTAACAAGGTATTACAAGAATTTTGTACCTACTACACAAATACTACTTCTGATAAGTTGGACAAATGAAAGTTTAAAATGTACTTTACGTTATTGGGAATTAATGTGTTAGTACAGGGAAATCTTATTTACGTCGATTATCTTTCTTTTGTATGTCAACATTATCATGTAAGAGACATGTAACAATTAGTGTTTCTGAATAGCATTTGAAGTTGACAAATAAAAACTGGAAGATAAAAATCAAGATATACAACAGTAATTCTATTGTAAATTATGCAATAATTTTCATTATTCCCCACTGTAAACTTGCCAAATCAAATTTGTTTATGTAATATTCGTATTAATTTACAGTTTATTATCATGGACAAAAATTTGCTAAATTGAGCTTGAAATAACGATACGTTCGGCTCGTGCCACAAGTTACTTTTAAATTTATGAATTAGTAATGAAAATATCTATTAGCATGAAAATCATGTGATCAGATTTTGCATTATAGAAACTATAATTAGAAGATATAATTACATATATGATACATTTGTTTTCCAAAGATAACGCAAGCAGATACTGGTAGTTTCAATACCAGTTTTGAATCAGTATTTTCGGTATTTTTGCCTGGTTATAGCCTGGTGCGATATGGGGGCTCCATACAAAACGGTGTTACGGCTACGCTCAGTACCGCCCTCTTACCGCTGCTGGGTCCCTTTGTGTTCGGCATTACTTTACTAACCTTGGCCGTTTGTTCCTCTGCTTTGCTAGCTACACTGTTTAAATGTGGTCCAATAGATCCCCTCTCATCAATCGTAATTCCTAAATACTTGAGCGTCTTCGTCGGAGTTAGATTAACCCCTTCCAGCACGAATCTGACGTGGTCTCTCCTTCTTATACTTCTGGATGATGATGGCTTCTATTTTGTCCGGTGCCAGTGGGAGTCCATCGCTTTGGATCCAGTCTCCTATTTGTTCCAGGCGTAGGTTTGTATTTTCCATCAGTGTATATTCACCCTCCGCTCCAACCACTAGCGCCAGATCATCAGCAAAACCGACACATGTCGCGTTCCTTGTAGGTTCTAATCCTAGTACTCCGTCGTACAGGACATTCCACGATGTGGGGCCTAATACAGACCCCCGCGGTACTCCTACATTTATTTTCCTAGACTCGTTCTTGTCGATTTCCACGTTCCTGTCAGTCAGGTATGTTGTTACTAGGTTGACCCGGTACTGATCTATCTCTCTGTCACGCAGCTCGTTTATGATTTGACGGTGTGATGCCGAATTGAATGCGTTTTTCACGTCGATTATGACTAAGATACACCATTTCGTCCCGTATTCTTTGGCAGTTTCAATAGCCTTCTACACAGCCTGAATTGTTGATCTTCCTTTTCTGAATCCACATTGTTGGTCGTGAAAACCGACCTTCAGTTCCAAATCTTTAAGTAATCTTTCCCTGACGAGGGTTTCATATGTTGGCCTGTAGGACCTTGCAAGTTCTAGAGGCTTTCCACCTTTTGGTACTAGGACTACCTTACCTTTTTTCCAATCGACAGGAAAATCCTGACGGTCCAGTAATCTGTAACCCTGGTTAGCAGTTCTGGCGCGCAATTTGTCGCAGTTTTAATTACTTCTGGTGGGAGTCCATCGGGTCCGAGAAATTTGCCGCTTTTAATAGTGGCGGCTGCTGTTTTGACCTCCATCTCGGTAAAGGGTTCAGCATGAGCTACTCTAAAAACTCTCTTCTAATCATCTTGAGCTTGTGGGAATAGGCCCTCTATGATTTGCCGATTTTGATCATTATGTTAGTGGTTTCGTATGGTACCAAGCAGTTTGTTTTCTTCTGCACTGTTCTGTACGCCCCCCTCCCCTCCCTCCGATATATCGTTTTCAAGTTCAAGGCAGAATTCCTGTCAAAAACTCTTTTTCGTTGTTTTGATTAATTTGCTTAGTTCTTTTCGCAACGTCCGATATGTCCCCTAGCCAGGAACGCTAATCCGTCTGCACCAGTATTTTTCGAAGTCGGGTTTGTAATCGCCTGGCGGATACACATTCCGCTCTTCTCTTAGCTATCTCGTCGGTCCACCAGTACGGGTACTTCTTTCTTGTGTATCTCTGTTTTATGCTGTTTCTATACGAGTGGGTTAGCTTCTGAAATGTTTTTATTAGTCTTAGTTTTAATATTAATATATGTATATTATAGTCTATGTGAAAATTTCAGTAGTCTTTATGTATTCGTTGCAGCTTAGCTCATAATTTTTGAAAATAATGATTGTTCTTGGTACAGCATTAAAATTAAACCTAATGATTCAGAATGCAATTGCTCATCATAACATAACAGGTATGTAGGTACAAGCGCTAGGAACACTTAGGTACATATATCACTAACATGAAGAAATATTAACAAAAAAGTAGTACTTAAATAGTAAAATAAGTAGTACTTAAACCAAACGAATAGAATAATAATAAGTCGGAGTTGTACAACTTGTGACAAGTGATGCGAAGATATCAACAATTTTAACAAGCAATGATTACATCCTAAATACAGTTGAAAAATTGACATCAAAGCATATGACTAAGAGAAGAAGAGAACCACGAAAAAGAGGAGGTACTTCAGAAACAAAAGACTTGATTTTATGACAGAGATTTCATTTTTTCCGCCTTCATACAGCAGCTATATCTGTTGTAAGGGATACTTTTCTTGGCATTGATAGTCTGCCGGAACAATAGTATAATATCAATATAGACATTTTCACATATTGACTAACATATCGAAAACCAGACACTTATGTAGCTATAATAATTAGATTTTTATTGTTTAATAGACGCAACTGTTCGATTTTTCTAACGCAATTAGTATCAATTGTTGCCCATTTTGAAGAACGTAATATGATAGTGGAACTTTTTTCCATTTAATTGAATTATCATACTAGACTAAAAAATAAGTTAGCATCTAATCGATAATGCTATTAAGATTTGAACAAAAGTAAATAATTGTGCTAATAAAATATAATAATAAGTGTTAATATACATACATATGTATAAAACTACCATATACCATAACTACCATTTCTCTATTAAAAGCCATTTTTCCTTCCACGATCTACAGAACCATTTAGACTGGGATGTATAATTATTCTATAAAATAATGTTATTAACTACTAACAAACTGCATAATCTCAAAGAAATTAAGGTGATTGCAAATAGCCCAGAATCCAAAGATACTGAACCTTTTATCAATATTTTCGTTATCGGTTAATAAGCCTGAAGGCTACGGTGCCTTATCGGTGACCATTGGTCGGATGGGTTTGGTTTTAGGATGACAAAAAAAATATACGAAGAGTGCAATGTTATTTCGTCTAGCTAGATATAAATATTATGTAAACAACAAACACTTCTCTTCCTAGAATCTGGAAGTATTTTCTTTTAAACAGAAGAGTTAAATTCGTACAATAAGAAATTCAAACAGATATACGATTTCATACCGTAGTGCAAAGGTATATCATATCAATATATGTTATTTGTATAGATGTTTTGACATTTTTATACGTCTATAAAAATGATGTTTTTCAAATATGATATACATAATATATCTAAAAAGTACTAATTAATAAATAAGCATAAAATGAACTGCGGCCTCAATACGGATATTGTTAATACAGTCAACATTTGAATATTATTGAATAATAAACATATATAACACTATATTCCGTAAATATATTTTTAAGGAACTAATCAATCTCCAATAAACAGTTTAAATATATTTTGCAACTTAACATTCCCTGTGAAGTGATAAGCTTTTTAACGTTCCTACTTGTTAATTACACATATTTTGCTAGGTTTCAAATGTTTACACGTATATTTCTATAGAAAGATTTCATTACATTTAGATTGCTCCGTAGCCACTTTAATGGACAGTAAAGTCACAGTTCAGGATTCTCAAACAAAGTTTGAGAGTCCTGTACGATTCTGTTTCCCGGAGGATTTACAAAGTACATATAGTATCAATGCGTGAGCAATTGCTGAATAAAGAATATCTATCTATCTATACCACTATGCAGTATTTGTGGCAAATCTGCATTTCTTCGTTGTGCGTGGTGTAAGCAATTTCTTTGTTTTCAACATTTCTACATAGATTACCATTATTGCAATAGGTAACTATGCAGAGTAGCCTGTTATTTATTTTTGCCGTTCTGAGGGGGAACCGAGGTCCAGGTCCCAACTTACTCGGATAATTGAGATTATACACATAAAAGTTATAAATCTTATTGTCAGAGGACTACCCTACATGAGTTAAAACACATTTTGTAAAGTGCACGTGTGAGGTAGAATAAACATTATACATGTATTCGTCTAGTTTTAAATTGATCATACATATGTATATCTATAAACGCGTTCTTTGTTTGTAGTTTGTAAATATTTTTCACCATTATGTATAGTCTACGGTATCCAAATATTTTTATTAGTAACAGACTCAATTTAATTATTAGTATATTTTTTCCATGGGAAACCACCCCCTTAAAACAAGAGTGCTCTGCGTTAAAAGAAGTCAGTTGAGTCACAGCCTCCACTCCAATTCAATCAGTCGCACTTCAAATATTTAAGTAGTAACTAGTTGACCCCACCCAAACTCTTCGAGTTTGGTCTAAGCTGACCCATCCCAAGTATTCGAATTTAGACTGAACTCTTCCGGCCCACCGACCAGCATTTCCGCTAATCTTAACCCGCTCCACAACTTTTAAGCGTCTTCAAAGTAGCTAAGCAAATTCAGAAACCAGCGCCACCTCTAAAATTATTTATATAACAGTAGCCCTGAGTACCTACAATAATATACACGAAACATGCGTGCATTCTGTTAATCTAAACTCTCTTAATAACTTTTAAGTGTGTTAAACACTACTCGGCCTACGGCCTCGATACTTATTTTATATTTTGTCGATTTTTTTCACGAACCATTTTAATAAATGTCAATGGCGTTCTATGTAGAAACGCTATTTACTTTACACACTGTAAAGTATGACCGTTTCATTACCAGTTACCCTGTATGTTGGTTGACCAATTTTTTAGTGTGTTAAAAATTATTTGGGAAACGCTCTATTTTTATCCCATCGTACTTACTCTTATTCGTTTGAAAATAAATAATAATAATAATATTACTTATAATAAAATCAAAATACCGTTGATCTCTTAAATACTTAGAGGTATCCCTGTATATATTTTCTACTTCGTACAGATTTTTAATCGACAGAATATGTCGAGAAGGTGTCCCAGCTAATGAACTACTAAAATGAAAAAAAATTGTTATACGAATTGAGCAGTATGAAAGCAATGTGCATACTTATTTTATTTTTAATCGATTTTTTCACGGACTATTTCAATAAATCAATGGCATTCTATGTAGAAACGCTCTTTATTTTACATAACTGTAAAGTATGGTCGCTTCATTAGCAGTTACCCGGTATACTTGCTGAATTATGAATTTAAGTCATCATTCTACGATTTATACATTTTATCAAACAGAGTATTGACAAATGTGTTTATCAATATTTTTAATATCGTTGGGAAGAAATTAAATTTTCCCAGTAATAATATGAAAAGAACTAATAAACTCTATAACCTTCTAAGTGTAAAAGTCCGTCTTGACAGTTCAAATTTTGATCGCAGACGCGCTAACGTCAACGATTTATTATGAGAGCCGCCTAATGATTTTTGCTATAATTATTAAAGATGGTATTTTGTACGTATTTTAACGTATTTAATTTTTAAATATATTTTTTTGGTAATAAGTAAATGACGTCATGTACTATTTTTTCCATTATTTTACGTAATGAGGTTTTGACGATTACAATTTGACTTTTCACGTTTCGCGTTAGATGTATTTTTTCAACTATTTTTATTAATAATAACGGAATATATTATTTATAGGTAAAATGTGTATCTATTAGTATATTGACAAATGTTTTTAACATGACGTATATACTTATATTTTTGAAGAGATAACATGTGTTCAGAAATACCATAATATTCAAATTGCGCGCTTGATACCTTGCACTAAACATATATACGTCAGATATGCTGCCATCTATTAAGATACAATTAAGTTATTTGGTAAAGTGCAGTTATATCTACGATTATTTAATTAATCTCAATATTATATGTATATATTATCTTAATGACAATCACAAAACGTTTTACCGAAAAATCAACTCATGATCTCGATGTAAACGCAGAATAAAAAGTCCGTCTTGACAGTTCATATTTTGACGGCCGTGGGGCTAACGGAGGCCGCCTACGATTTATTGTGAGAGCCGGTAAAGGTTTAAAGATGGTATTTTGTACGTGGTAGGTACCTAATAAACGTATTTAACGTATTTATTATTTAAATATATTTTTTTCGTAATAAATAAAAGGTGAAATGTAGTATTTCTTTATTTATTTTACGTAATGAAGTTATGAACGCTTATAATTCGATATTTCTTTCAAGTCTTTTATTTAATAATAACGGAATATATTATTTATAGATGAAATGTGTATCTAGTAGAATATTGACAATTGTGTTTATCATGACATATATATCTGTATATTTAGAGAGGCAGCATGTTTTAAGTTATTTCATAATATTCAAATCGCGCGCCTGCTATATTTGTCTTGTCGCAGTGTTCTAAATAGTTTAAAAGAAAAAATCACTAACGTCCTTGATTAGGTATATTAAAAAGCTGTCGGATTACGTATTACAGTAACAAATAAGTCCTTACGGGTAACTGTATAGGTGTTAATGTACAAATATTAAATAAATCTCGTAATTTTTAGAAGAGAGGAAATTTGTTAGGAATTTCCATGTTTACCTGTCAAAGTCGTTGACTACAGATCTTTTTTTTTTTTTTTTTTTTTTTTTTTTTTTTTTTTTGCTGGACGTCGCGGGATCGCATACTACTCGTCATGATAAAAAGAAAACTTCATATGAACATATGACCTAAAGGTCTTAACTTTTGAGATACAGGGTGATAAAGTTTTCGAAAATAAATAGTTTTTTTTTTGCTGGACGTAGCGGGATCGTATATTAGTCGTCATGATAAAAAGAAAACTTCATATGAACATATGACCTAAAGGTCTTAGCTTTTGAGATACAGGGTGATAAAGTTTTCGAAAATAAATAGTTTTACATTAATTCCTGTAAAACTATGTATGTATCAAGAGGCATTATTGAGTGTTCCCCCCATTTTTTTAATTCCACCAGTGGCGTTCGTACGGAATTTCAGCTACCTACTTTGACAGACGTTTAGGTCACACGTTCATATATAAGTTTATATAAGTTTCCTTTTTAAAATACATCATAAAATCGTTCCCTAAAATATTGACATTCAATTTCCCCTGAATGTATACAAATAAGACTTTTTAGCTCTTTCGAAAATATGTAGATATATACTTAGTATAATCTCGATAATACACTGACATACAGATAATTAAACTATTCTTACTTGTTTCATATTTTTAAATTACTTTTAGACATGGAGAGATGTTTGTAATTATTACTACTTGTGGTATTTATTGAACCACAAAATAAGAAACGATTTTTAGTATAAATAATAACGTTTTTCCAATCGGACAATTGTAAAAAATTGGAAATTCTTTAACGCATTTAATGATTCATCGTGTTTTTTTAATTATTATTTCTTGTGTTTCGTCGCCGTTGAAATGAAGACTTCTTTATTTTATATATTATTCTTTTCAATCATTAATAAAAAAAAACAAAAAACCAAAGAAAAAAGCCATAGTATCCCTCGTCGAGATTTGAACGCCGTACCTCTAGCGCCGTGGGCCACCGTCCGTTCCGATGCGCCACAGGAGCTCGTAAATTCGAGATATCATATTCTCATATAGAAATATCTAGTACCTATCTGTTTTGAGGAATTTTGGCGACGCTTATCAAAAAATAAGCGGTTTAGAAAGGCGTTGGAACTTTGAAATTTTGGAAATCGTCATTATAAATACGGCCGGTTCGGCGGTCACGTCTGGGAAAGCGTCGTCTTATTGGGCGTCGGCGCCCCGACGCTGTATTTTTTAGTTTTAATCGGAAAAAATTTTTTTCCCAAAATAACCAAGTACTCGTCGAGGAGAATATGTTCGGACATGAATAGTTTTGGCGTAGCGTTAACCGTTCGGGAGATATAAGCGCTCAAAGTCCGCTCCAACGCGAATTTTTAATTCGTTTGCTAATCTTACAGGATTCGGACGTTGGTCTGCGGCGAAACCTAGACAGTTGATTAGAAAAATCCTTTTCCCGTCGATCGGCACCCCCCTTTTCGAGTTTAGTCCTTTCGTAAGGTCTCAGGAGGGAGCCCCGTTTACCTCTGCGACAGCTATTATTATAGTAAAGAAACTAAAACAAAAAAAAAACTAAAAAGAAAATAAATAGTTACTAAATTGAAACCTGGTGTTTTTATCAAACAACTCGACCCAAGGTGAAGAGATACGCAACAGTATTGTCATTAAAATTGATATTACGTACCAATTTCATTATCTTCATTTTTCATTAGTTAGTTTAGTTTAGACACTATATTCTTATTGTATTCAATATTATTACATAAGGTGAAACTAAAAGAATTGTATGAACATTAGCAACATTGATTCTCATGACTTCAAGAAACACTTTTCGACAGCCAAATTGCGAAACGTACTTGTCGTCAATAAACTGAAAACTGCAAGTATATATACCTATCAACTTGCCTATAGTTAGATAGATACTTACTTACGATTTGTTCATATCAATAACAATAAGCAATATTATTTATATATATACCATAGATATAGGTAGAGGTATATAGCACGCTTATACCACCATTGTGACACCACCTACTTACTTTTTTAGTTTTATTTGATATTTTCACTGTGTTAACGTGGTTAGTTGGTTAACTTGGAGTATACATTTTTGTTTGTTTATATGAGATTTGCGATTATTGTTTACGTGTTTGTAAAGTCTCGTGTTAGATATTTTGGTTAATATTTTCTGCTACTTTTTATTTTGCACCATACATACACTGTTTTCACGATGTTTAACTTAGAAGCTTGTAAGTATTACATATTGTATTGAATATAATTAACTTGAATGTATTAGACTTATTTCTCATCTTGTGTTATTGTTACAATAAAAAAGTGCTTTCTGAAAGCATGCAACATGCATTTTGTAGCTTTTTTATAGATGTGCGTTTCTGACGTTGAACGTCAGAGAAGAAAGTAGAGAATGGACGTAAAGACATCTGAAAAAAAGTGAAGGAGAGCAGATACTTTACTGAAAGAACAATATGTGAAATATAATATAATATTTATAAGATAATATTGAAGAAACTTAACAACAATAATAAAATATAAATAGGTTTAAAGTATTGGTTACGGAAGGGAAAAGAAAAAGAAGCTTATTTGAACGGAAAAAGAAATGCAGGTGAAACATACTGGGAAAGGATGATTACCTTAAGACGTCGTTCTAAATATTTAATGCAAAATGATTTCATAAATTATATACAACGCGTTGAAGATGGTATAGCATCTTCCCCTGCTGATTTGTGGTCATATATTGGCCGCAGGAGAGGTTCGTCTGGTATTCCGTGTGAGATGCGCTGGGGAGATTTTATTGCAGATAATGGTGATGCTGTGTGCAATCTTTTTAATACTTATTTTGCTTCAGTTTTCACTAATGGAACACTCAATTATGCACCTTGTAGCAATGCTTCCGCTAATTTAACAATCGAGTATACCTCAATCTACAGTAGATTGATTGCTTTAGATCCGCGAAAAGGTTCTGGTCCTGATGGGATTCCCCATCTGTTCTTAAGACTTGTGCAAATTATTTGTGTACACCTTTATTTATTATCTTTAACAAATCTTTACATTCACTTTCGTTTCCTGTTTTGTGGAAACAAGCATTTGTAACACCAATTTACAAATCTGGGAAGAGAGAACTTGTTGAGAACTATAGACCTATTTCAATTTTGAGCACACCGGCCAAGATTTTTGAATCAATAATGTACGATATAATTTTTGGTGGTGTAAAACGTCATATTCCGCTTCAACAACATGGTTTCTATCCAGGTAGATCCGTTGAAACTAATCTATTCACTTACAAGCAGTATATCTCTAGTAATCTTTATAGAAAATGTCAGGTCGATGCAATTTATACTGATTGTAGTAAAGCCTTTGACAAAATAGACCATAATATTTTAATGGTTAAACTCGAAGCTGTGGGTATTTCTGGAGACCTGTTAAGGTGGCTGAAGTCATACATTTGTAATAGGTCACAAATGGTTAGGGTAAATGGGTATAGATCTCACTTAATTTCGGTGACTTCTGGTGTCCCGCAGGGATCCCATTTGGGACCACTGCTTTTCAATATATACATATATATACATGATATTGGTTCTTGCTTTGATGGTGCGAGGTTTCTGCAATATGCAGACGATCTTAAGATTTATATGGCAATATCCTCTGTTAACGACTCTGTTAAATTGCAGGATGATCTAAATAAATTTTCTGTATACTGTCAGACTAATAAACTTGTTTTAAACTTTTCTAAGTGTTCGTGTATACACTTCACTCGTAATAAATGTAAAATAAATTATCAGTATAATATTAATGGTCATGTTTTGAATGAGGTCAATACAGTGAAAGATCTTGGTGTTCTCTTTGATAATAAATTAATTTTTGCAGATCATATTGAGAATTTAATTCACCGTTGTCTCAAAGCATTGGGTTTTATAATGCGTTCTGCTGCCTGCTTTAAGACAGCTACTTCTTTGAAGGCACTGTATTATTCGTTTGTGGCAAGTATTGCAAACTGTGCATCTGTGGTATGGTGCCCGAGATACTCAATATACATTAACAGGATTGAATCAATACAACGAAGCTTTGTGAAGTTTTTATGTTATAAAGTTGGTTATCAATATGTTACGTACTACAACGCATGTAATAACTTCAATATTCTGCCACTGATGGAGAGAAGGAAAGTAGGTGACATGTTATTTCTGTATAAAATTCTTAACAACAAATTTGACTCATGTGACTTGGTTGCACAAATTTATTTCAGAGTACCAGCTCGTGACACGCGTGATCTCTGCTTATTTTATTTACCCAGATGTTCTACTTTTTCGCATATGAACTCTCCTGCTGTCAGACTTGTGTCCACCTTTAATCATATGTCGGCTGCGAGTCCTTTACTTGATATTTTTCATATGCCATTCGCCTCGTTTAAGTACTTTTTAAAAAACGACTTGATGCGCAATTTGATTATGTAACGCCATTTTCAGGTCATTTCTATTTTATGTCATAGTATTTCTTTGCATTAGACCAGATTGAACTAATTGAGTTGGTCGATATGAGTACATAAAGTCAATTACATATTTTATTGTTATTTTTATAGGTATGTTACCATTTTGTTGTATGTCTCATGCACATGAGCGATGTATATATGTATACATGTATCTTTATGTACAGTACGTGCGTGTATTTGTATATTATATGTATATTGATTTGTAAACGGCGCAGCGTTTTTGGGCTTGTCCTGTAGCTGTGCGCACACACTTAAATAAATAAATAAATAAATAAATTTCATGCACACATACACAAATATTTTAGTATCGTATAAATATTTTAGCATAAATCTAAGAAAATTAATTGTCTTTATTTATTTTAAACTTACAATTACATTACGAACATTGCAATATGTATATGAAAAATAATAATTGCTACTGCCATTACACACTATTTATTTACCGTTTATTATGACTATGAACTTCTATTTGATTTAATATTTTATTGTGTCAACTTACAAGGCCACTGATACAAGTCCTCCAGCCAAAATATAATTTCATATTATTAGTATAACTACTTTTTTAATGTAGGTATCTCAGTAAATAAATTTTCAAAACCCGCCATAATCCCCACCCTAATGGTGTCACAAGATATACCTACACAATTCTTATGTTATTGTTTTCTTTTTATAAATGGAGTTATTTTATATATGGTTGATTTCTGCTTAACTTTGTGTATTTTTCCAGCAAATCCAAATTTTTAATTTAAAAAAATGAGGGGGGTGAGGGTTGTTTATGGAATACAAGAACTACGACAGGCAAACTGTTGTCGCTATCCTTTAGTACTCATAAAACAGTTATATATTTGTTTGTTTTTTTATGTCTTGTAGTTTTGGAGATATTAAAGCAAATAGCGAAAGGTAGCGTTGGTTTTAGGGCGCCCCTCCCCTCGAAAACGGGCGATTTAAGGAGCTCGCACACTGAGGCGCGGCGAAGCGAAGGGAAGCGCAGCGTCGCGCGAGCGAAGTTCGCACATTAAAGGAGCTCGCACACTGAGGCGCAGCGAAGCGAAGCAAAATGGACGCGAGACCTGATGCGCATGTGCATGATACAATATTGAATTACCTACAACAGTCATTTATCATTGTGTGTGTGTGACAGTGACTTCATCAACATGAGCAGTTCCTCATCTGATATCTATGTACCGCACACGCGAGGCGAAGAGAAGCGGCGCCGAGCTACTTCGACTGGTTGCTCTGAAAACTTTCCTCGCGACGACTCTTCGCTCCGCTTCTCCGCGCGGCGCATCAGTGTGCGGACACCGATTTGACAACGTGCGTTTTTCTCTGGCGTAATAAATTCGCTTCTCTTCTCTTCGCTTCGCCGCGCCTCAGTGTGCGAGCTCCTTTAGCATCTTTGAAAGTTACCGTTGTTCTTACACTGCATCAGTCTACAAACCCACCAAGATTCATTTAAATCGGTGAAGGACACTTCCCTGTGTTTCCTTGTCAGTGCTGCAGCAATGCTACAGTTACGTATATTACGTGTATTATGTACTAACCAGATTCCGAGCCAAGCAAATCAATTCACATAAAAAGTGAATCATTGAGACAAGTGTTAAATCAGCTGTTGTTGTACATACATACAATAGCTGAACGAAATAAATTGTGCCGGGTGGTCAACTAAGAATGCCGTTCAGCCATATCTCAGAAACGGTTTGCAGTACAGCTTAGGGAAAAAAATTTCATTGACGAAAGTAATCCCAAGAAACATCTCGAAATTATTTAAGAAAGTATAGGATGGCCGCTATTTGGCGCAACTAAACACAAACAAGTTAAATTCTTGTTTTATACAAAATTTACCAACTTAAGGTCTATCACAAATATGAAAATCGAAATTTCCTGAAAATTCCGCATATTTTACACCCGACAAATTTGTTTGTATTTCATGAAATAAGGGGTGAGGTGGAGAGGAAACTTTATTTTGAAGAAACGCTTATAATACCGGTTCTCTTGAACCGAACTTTGCAAACTTAGTCTCGTTGGAAACAGCGTACACCCGCAATCTAATAGTTACAAATTTGAACCATTCTAGTAAGTGATGTGCATGCTGGAGGACGCTGTTTAATTTTTTTCGGAAATTCGGTTTTTTATCAAAAATATTAAATGGAAACATATATTTTTGACTACAGATTCAAAAAGTAGGCTAAATTACCAACAAATCAGCGAAAACCAGGTATCGCTATCATTTAGATATCCGAAGATATCTTGAGAAACGTATGAATGGTAAGAATGTCTTCTATTTTAAATTATTCTTCTTCTTCTAAATTATTCCTTGACCGGAATTTAACAAATTTGGTCTTATTAGGAAGGATCTTCCTTGGCCTATGTTTGGTGCTTAAAACCTGCTTAATATTATTCTATCCTTCGCCGATAGAGGACGTTAAGTAAATTTAAATACGCAGGTTTTGTGTTGTTTGAAACGTCAGGCTGCATATTGTCCAAACTCTGTCCGAACTTTTTATTATGACAAAATGTAGTCTCGCTGATGGCGGCACTGCTATCATGGATATATTGTATTTGCTAGTTATAAATCCTTAAAGAATTCTAACTTACACAAGCGGAAGCGGCTTCCTCTGCAGCAATGGTTTATTTTCCGAAGCTATTTCACAATTGCACAGAAAGAATTATTCTTTATCGTTCTGACATTCTCGGCGTGTGGGATCAGCTGCACTTCTCAAGTTTGACAAGTGGAATTGTATCCTGTTTTAAAGTCTCTAATTAATCCTTAGGCTGCTTCCTGCACTATAATAAACGTATTAATGCATTTCTGGTCTAGTCGACTTTTTAGTTCAGCACAAACGAAACTAGAAACTCTTAAAATATAAGTTGTCGGAGTAGACTCTGTGTGAGTTCATATTAGATATAAAGGAGTAATCAAAGGTTCTAAATTCTCACAAATATGTTTAATCACAGGCGACCGGTTTCATGGTTCACCACATCATGAGGCCAACACATTACAAAGAGTTGTCCAAACATTAAAATAATTAAGATGTTCGGCTCACGACTTGAAAAAACAGAAATGGTCAAATACATGTAACACAATAAAACAATTGTATAAATAAAATAAGGACAACTCTCTATATATAATATGTTGGCCTGATGGTGTGGTGAACCACGAAACCGGTCGCTAGACTAGTATTAAAATATGTACCGGGTAAACTTTTTAATGTACCAGACACTTTGTCAAGAGCATATATTAAAGATAAGGTGCAGGATGATGAAACTATGTTCGAATTAGTTCATTCGATTAGTACCTACTTCAATATAACTGAAAAGGATAGAAAATTGTTTCAAGAAGAGACTACTAAGGATACAACATTAAGTAAAGTTATTGAGTATTACTTTAAGGGTTGGCCTAGCAACACTAGAAATTTAAGTAGTGATTTGAGAAAATTTCTAAATATAAAGGATGACATACATGTAATCGATAAAATAATCGTGTGTAACAATAGAATTATAAATGTAGTCTTCAGGCTTTCACGGCCGCTGTTGATGGCTGCTCTTCGGTTTCGATCATCTTGTCGTGATCTTCTTCGGAAGTGAAGTGAAGAAGATCACGACAAGATGATCGAAACGTCAAGTACCACAACCTTTCTACACGGCAGAGAACCCGAGAACCGAAGAGCAGCCATCAATAGAATTATTATTATTATTATTTACTTGGTTCTTATTAACTTTTAATTAGTTAAGTTATAGCTAGTTTTCTCTTGACGTTTGCTTTGTTACCTACTCCATTTGTTTTTTTTATTGTACTTTAAGATGTAGTTATCACAAAACAATAAAACTTATTCTATTCTATTGTACCCGAACACATTAAGTCAAAGATACTAGTTTTACTTCATGAGGGATATTTTGGTATAAAAAAAACAATTGCAAAAGCTACAGAACTTTTTTATTGGATAAAACAGTCTACAAACATAGAAAACTTCATAAAGAAATGTAAAGTCTGTGAGGGGTATGGGAGAAGTGGAATACAAGAACCATTGTTGTAGCATACTATACTTGAATTACCGTTTTGTAAGTTGGCAGCGGATATATATACATGTGGAAAGGATTATTTAGTAGTAATAGATTATTTCTCTAAATGATTGAAAATAATAATCTTGAATAATAAAACATCTGATGAATTAATAAACCCTTTTAAAATTATATTTAGTACTCATAGAATACCTGAGACTATTGTAGCTGATAATATACCTTTTTGATCATGAGCGTTGAGGAGATTTGCAAAGGAATGGGGTTTTGAAATAGTAAACAGTAGTCCGCGATATCCGAAGTCAAATGGTATGGCTGAAAATGGAGTGAAAATAGCTCAGGATATGATCAGGAAAAAATCAAATATAACTTTAGGATTCCTTGACTACAGGAATACTCTTATAACAGGAATAGGATTATCTCTAACAGAAATGTTAATGAATAAAAAGTTGCAAACGCAAAGAGAAAGAAGATTTCAACCCAGGTCAAAACATTATGATGAGAGATAATAAGGAGTTGAAACCTACCCAAATTATTAGAAAATGTAAAGAACCGCGAGACTCAAACAATAGAATATTAAGAAGATATTCTAATCGGTTAAGACCTTACAGTAGAATATAAAAAATAAAACCCAACTTCACTTGAATGTATTCTTTAATTGGATGGCCATTTCGTTACAAACTGCGTAACAACTTCAGCATGGCTAACTTATTAACAAAATTTTTTTCTTAAACATACGGTACGTATTTCAATAGGTATCGGGTAAGCTGTGTTGTGTAATAGTATATGAGGGTGTAGATAATATATACGTTCGAACACACACTGTGATTCTTAAACTATCCTAAATGACACTTAACAGAGTGCTGTGTTGAAGAAGAGGTGACAGGTCATTATTCATTAATACGTTTCTGTATTTTTGCATGTATGTATATTGCCGCCAACATATCCAAGTCATAACTCGAACTATTTTTTAATAATATCGCATTATGATTTTTGTAATCAAATCTGAACACGTTTGATTTATTATTTTTTAATATTTATAAAGTTAAATATATCGAGATGTAGGTTAGTTTGTCTTACATATTTGGTAATTGTATTTATTTGATTGTATATTGTGAAATTATGAAATAAAATCTACTGTTGCGAATATCGCCGTGGTATTAATAGCAAGTAAGGTACGTATCCTATTACTGTTATAAAATATCCATATACTAATCTTATTTTTACTATGTGTCCCATTAATTCCTATGGGTTTTACCGTAATTTTAATGATATTGTAAGAACTTGTTTACGTGTTGCAGGAAATATATCTATACATACAATTTGTTATTCCATGAAATTATTGTCGTTTATGGATGGTAGCAGCATAAATTACCGTAAATTATCTGTTAATATGTTTAAATACATATTATTAACACTAATTTACAAAAGATAAAAAATACTATTTTATTATTTAGTAACCACAAGAATACGGTGATTAAAACGCATTAATGTGTGATTCGGATAAAATGTGTCATATATCATCTATCTTGACGGTTCAAATTCTTAATATTACTTAAATATTTTAAGCTAATCACCACATTTTCTAGCACTTTCTAACACTATTCGACATGCGAAAATGTCAGTTTATCAAATTGAATAGGTATATGGGGTTTGAATATCTGAGTTTGAATATTGATGAAAATCTTAATTGGCAATTTTATTGTATGACTTTGATTAAGAAAATAAACTCGGCTTGTTTCCAGATATTTAAAACATATTATTGATTTCAACTATTGAATCAGTTTTACTATGGCCAGGTGCATAGTGTTATCCGTTATGGGATTGTGTTCCGGGGTGCTGCGGCTTCGTCGAATGAGATCTTTCTGGCCCAGAAACGTGTAATCCGGTGCATGGCGAACATTAAGAGCACTGACTCCTGTCGACCTTATTTTATCAAATATAATATCTTACCCTTGCCTAGAGTGTATATATTGGAAGTTTTATTGGACAAAGGAACAAATATAGTACACCCTTGAATAAACTTAATGTTACGAAGAGATCGCCAACATTTAGTAAGTAAGTAAGTAAGTTATTTATTCCAGAATGATCGATTATAAAATTGATATTGGAACAGTCGAATACCAAACAGAAGCAAAACACAATCTCAATAAAAACAATCATAATAACCATGATAACAAAAGAATTAAGCGTTAAGTAATAATAATGATAATAAAAAAATAGCAAACGTAAGTAAATAGTAAATTATAAAATAGTAAACACAAAAGTAAATTTAGTAAATTTATCAGCTATTAATATTATTTGTTATTGAAACTAAAGAATTCCTGTAAGGAGTAAAAGCCATTCATCACCAGTAATTCAAAGGCATTGTGTTTAAACCGCGAACGAGTCAAAGTTTTCCATTGCTTCGGCAGCCTATTGAAAACCTTAATTGCAAGAACCTGTGGGGACTTGAAATAAAGTTAACCTAGACCTAGCAGTAGCTATCTCGCTTCGACGTCTGGTATTGTATTCGCGTTTATCTTTATTTAGTTGAAAGTTGGTATAATTGTCAAAAACGTAGAGAGCAAGCTTAAGGATAAAGATGCAAGGCAAAGTAAGTAATTTGTGACTAATGCAAACCGGTCTGCAAGACTCTGAAGTTTTTAGGTCAGTCAACCAAAGGATAATACGTTTTTGGCCAATGAAAACATCCCTAGCCGTGGTTGAATTCCCCCAAAAAATGATTCCATAAAACAGCTTACTAAAAACGTAGGCGTAGTACATGCCAAACATCTGCTGACGCGTTAAGATAGACTTTAAATTTCTAAAAAGGAATAAAGAGTTAATTTTGGATAATAGGTTCTCACAATGGGCTTTCCAATTCAGAGTCCGATCCACCCATACACCTAAGAATTTTGTTGGAACCGCATTCTTATGTCCTTTATTATTTAATGATAAGTTTAAGTAAAAGCCTGGCATGGGCAGGAGTTGATAGGGATGGAAACGTAAGTAAGTGTTTTTATCTTCATTGACCAGAAGCTCATTCATTGTAAACCATGAATACATGTTGCTTAACAATTCATTGCAGGTGCAGGCCAAAATATCATCATCATCCCCGCCCGTCACCACCAAAGCAACATCGTCTGCATATACAGTAGTTGAAACTTTGTCTAGTTTCAATGGGAAATAATTAATAAATACTAGAAAAAGTACAGGACCCAGTATCGATCCTTGAGGAACTCTAACATTACTAATCAAAACATCAGAAGCAACATTTTTTAGGACATCATTGCTGTTGCAGCAGATATTTAGATATTGAGCTCTGTTACTTAAAAATGATTCAATGGAATTTAAAGCAATTTCCCTAATCCCATAAGCTTGTAATTTCCTTAAAAGAATAGTGTGACTCACACAATCAAAAGCTTTGCTTAAATCTAAAAAAATTCCAACTGGATAAGTACTGTTTCCAATCGAAGTAACAACTTCTTTGGAAAAGGCATTAAAGGCAGTAAAAGTTGAATGATTTCTCCTAAAGCCATATTGGCAATCTGTTATAATATTAAAGTTAGACAGAAATGTTTCTAATCTGCTTAAAAAACAATATTCAAATATTTTAGAAAAAGAAGATGTAAGAGCTACAGGGCGGTAATTTTCTGGGAGTGATTTATCACCTTTTTAAAAACAGGGATCAATTTAGAGTTTTTTAATATATTAGGAAACTCACCTTGTTCAAAGAATTTGTTCATTAAAAAAGTTAAAACCGGGACAATAGCCGTAAAGACTGCTTTTATAACAGCAGGCGGAATATCATCCGGTCCTGCCGAGAATGAGTTTTTTAATTTGAAATGTAAAAGATTAGCTAGTCCAGTAAAGGAAAATGGATGTAAAAATATGGTATTGCTTACCGAAATGGGAATGTCCTTGATATCGGAAGTGCTAGTTAATTGATTGAGTACCCTTAAGGGCTCATTAATAAAAAAATGATTAAAATAGTTTGCTGTTACATTCGGATCTGATATGTATGTAGTCCTTGTCAACATATGTTTGAACATTATCTTTAGCGGTTGGTGAGTGCGAAAGTTATTTAATAACATTCCAAGCGGTTTTCATATAATTGTTGGTAGAAAAAAATTTTGGATTGATAATGATGGCGTTTGGTGTATGCAACAAGTGAATTATGTTCCCTCTTGGCCCTTCTATAAAATTCACCCCAATCAGAATATTTTTGTTGTAGCTGAAATAGTAATTTCAAGTTTTGCGACGAAGATACAACATCGGAAGTAACCCAAGTTTTCCTATTGTTGTTAATTGCTTTTTTTATTAAGGGAAAATGAAGATTAAAGTAAAACAAAAAGGTACCATAAAATTCTCTCTTCATCGACATAGTACCCTATTAAGTATCATTTAGGATACTTTATGAATCGCTGTATACGTACATACTTATATGTATGTATTTCAACGTTAGACATTACTTACTCTCACATACAGCACATACAACACATTTTGCCCGATACCCTTGAATGCCTAGCATAGATGTAGGCAAATTTATAAAGTTGTGAATTGAAATTTGTAAATTTGAAAGTTAATCACGTTGAAAATATTACGTGGTACGTAGCTATCTTTAAAATAAATGTAGGATGCATACAATAACGTTGTATATATTAGGTTATATTAGACTATAGGTTTGTTCGAATTTGCAATACTGCTTAATTCAAGGCAGTTATATATTTTAGGTAGGTATATGAAGTACATTATCAGCAATATTTAGACATATAAATGTTGACGTAAGTGCAACATATGCGAATTGCATGACAACGTATGCAACAAAACCTAAAAGGCAGACAAAAGTAAAAAGAGTGGAATGTACAAAATTGCTAAAAACAAAATGGAATAAAGCTTACTGAGAAACATCTATTTCCTTGCGGGATTTAACATGAGTAAATGCTAGCTCAAAGAAGCAATGTGTACATGTTTAGCATTTACACATCGCATATTAGGTAGTATACAGCGTGTCCTCGGATTGATGCATGAATAGGACAAGGTATTAAAAATTTTGAGATAAAATTTTATCTTCTGGGGTTCAGCTGATGTTAGATAACTTTTATTTGTCAACTGGATGGGCAGAAAATCGAAAATTACCTAACAATACATATCAACATTAACAGAAGTTGTTGGGAGTGATAAATTATATAAATGTGTAAAACTTTAACAAGATTGGTGTTATTCTTGAAATTCGTAGTATGCTTTGGATATGAGAAAATAAGAACGTTTTCTATGCTACAAAACTGATGTCAATTTATCACAATACAAATGGTCAGTATCACAAAAATTCCTAATTTAAATTATCTATTCCCGCGATTATTAAACTATTTTATAACTTTCCGAATACAGTATTGGTCCAATCTACAGTAGTATCTAGTACAAAATATACCAAAAAAGAAGAACAGTTTTGACGAAAATTATGTAAGTATTATGACAGAAATGGATTCAGTATGTGAACAGCCCAAGTCTTCACTACGAAAACTTTCGTAATGAAACGTAGTTATAAAGCAAATAAGCTAAACCTCCCGTTTCTTATCTTTGTAACGTAACTGGACAAAATGTTATTCAGTGAAGACTTAATCAGTATAATTATTGGAATATTTTGAATTAGTTTGAGGACGAACTGCTGTATAAAGCAAAATAACCTTCATATTTTGTACTCGACGGTTATCCTTCCCATTCGACTTTCCAAGTGTGCGAATGGTTGAATGAGCATTTTCTAGAGTAGCCATGCACCCATATGTCCGGATCTAACGATCATGGATTTTGTGTACAATCGCACAAAAAAAAACATAAGTAATAATAGATACAATAATAACTGTATATATTCGATGGACCATCCTCGAGAGAATCACCAACTTGAACCAAATGCCACACTATACGTCTATAGAGCTCTAGTAGCTTTCTCGACTGTGTGTGCCAAATAAAGCGGGACTGTGAAAAACGCAGTTTCTCTCGAAACATGTAGAGATCATTAATCTTGTATGAAGCACGTCTGTACGAAATGATATCAGGAAGATGTGAGAATCATCTCATCTTCTCTCTTTCGTACTGTATCTCGAGAAACCTCAAAACACTTTGCATCATTTCAAAAACGCTACTCACAAATTCCCTGGTTATTATAATTGTTAATCTATCCTTCAATTTATCTTACTACAATTCTGATTCATTAAAAAGATTAACTTTATATCCTTTAGACGAATATGGACAATTCATTAACATGTAATTCAAACACAGTTTTCTCGTAAATACTACGCAAAATGTAATATATATATATTTGTTACATTTCAAAAATAAATAAATAAAATAGGCTTTGGAAAAGATTCTCTCAGATTGGTCTTGATAAATTGAAAAAACAAATTCTTTGAAGCTTATGACTTCTGAATGAATATAGTAAGATAATGTGGTTCACTGTTGGATGACCACCCATGAACTAGACGGACAACCAGTGATTTAGTGCTAATTGCAAAAGTGCATTAGAAAAGAACACATAGTTGCTATTTTCTTCTCATTAGGGTAAGAACGTATTTTTAAGATGTATAATAAATCGAACCTTTTCTTAATTAGTTATAAGGGCAACTCGTGAGAACCTTTTATATAACCACAAAGGATTCCATCCTTTTATACACATTGCCATCACCTGTACGAAACATTCAAATCGATAACTTCTGACTTTCACAAAAAAGCCGTGGTAATTAACGATAGACAGTGAGATAACAGAAACCCTTCCTTAAGACTAAAATCTTGAGGAACGTCTAATGAGTATCTTTCGCACGGATGTAATGACCCCTAAAAAATGTCATAAACTAAAACAACCATGAAGGTACTAGCCAATCACACTTGACCACCCCCCGTCTGTGGGAGGTTCTAAACCTTTTCAAAAGCTTCATAAAAACCAATCTTAGAGGCACAAACATTCAATATCTTTGCAATAGGCAAACAATGTCCATGACTGTGAAAGTCTGACTTTGAGTTGTGTAGATATTCCGTTTATTGTACAATAAATCGGTAGTGTAAGTAAGTGGTGTTTTCTATAATTCCGCTCCTACGGTTTATAATATATAAACATAAAAACAAAGTGAATCTCATCAAGAGAAGCCAACATCACACTGGATTATTCGCATTCTGAATAAGAACAAAGATACAATATTAACACAAAGATATCATTGCAGATAAATACTATTGCTGTCAGATTATAATAATAATTCTTCTTCGATTTTACTTTTTCAAATTTTTGTATTATGCCATCGCAATTTATTTGTTCCAAAGCATCATACTTAATACTTAAATAATTTTTAATTATTTTCTTTTATTTTTGAAATGGATCCTTCCTTTATAGCATTTGATACCGGTATGGTCTTGTACATTATTTTCGACAATGTCAACTTATTTTGAAACTTCTTGATAGCAGTATTTGGTCGCTGCAATCGGAGGTGAATAATTTGTGTATACGAGACAAATAATTTCTGTCGCAAGATGTATACAACCGAGACCACATCGGAAATACAGTGTTTATGCGGACCGTGTAATTTATTCTTATGTGAGCTAGCTGTGAAATTACCGAATTTATGTGTTATGATGAACTCGCCTATTGAATCGTCCAATGGATATAACATTATTAGAGTTCTAAGTTTTGAACGTTGTTTTGTTTAGTCTAGAACAGAATATTACCATATATATAGACTAAAGTTACATATATATATTATTTCTTTAGGATTATTGTACTTCACTGTGTATTTTTTTAGAGTTGTAAGTTGTATTCTAGATGCCGTTTTGTTTAGTTTAGGACGGAATAAAACGAATTCAATTATGTTGTAAGAACTCTTGCCTATTTTAAGAATTCTATAACACACTTGTAGACTTTTTATTACAACCAGATGTTTATTGTGTTACTATGACATGGTTTACCTTACTGGAAGAGTGGTTGGTTAACATAGTGTTTTAGTTATGCATTGTGCTGGGTATCTACCGAACAGATTTCCGGCTCCCGATAATGGACTTTCAACTAAATGACATATTAGTTGCAGATTCAATTGGTCGTAAATCAATTATATTTTGCACACCAACACCAACAGTCGATTTAGTGGAGACGATGAATCAGCGACTTTGTCGAATGTCCAATGTCAGTAGTCGCAAATAGAAAATCAGTTTGGTGAATACGTAAGTATACATCATCAATAGTATGAATAAAATTTAAATACATAATTAAAAATGCCTGGAGACAAAATGTGTTTAGGTAACAGTGCTAAACATTGGTTTTCTATTCTTTCACTTTCGTTACAGATTACATTCGCCTGTGACTTTATTATTTAAATTAATTTGGATTAATTTTAAGTATATGAATATTAATAATATTGACGTATCTTTATAATTATGTTAATTTCCCCCCAATTAAGAATGCACCTTTTCCGCTGCTCATCACCCACAGGTTGTACAGCTGTAATGAAACCGCATTTGAGATAGCTTTTAAAACTTGTATTGAGTATAGAACTGATACATGTATCGGAGTAATGCCTTGTTGGTTAGAGGTTGCACCTTTTCGCTATTTGCAAAACTAAATAAAACTAGAATTAAAGGATTAAATAGAAAGGAAAACACAGTTATTAAATTAATACAGTAATGGATCAATATTCTGGAAATTGTGAATTTATATAATAAAAGAATTTGAATATTTGCATTTAAATACAGGGCTTTCACAAAACTAACAATTATTCGCAGTAAAGTGGTATTAATAGGATAAATAGATATTATTAAACTATTTAGAAGTTTCACAAAATCAATGATCTGCCACGTAAGTTTTAAGCTAAGAATATAAATTTGAAATCAGCAGGTATAATTGATTACAGATAAAGATGAACTAAGAAATAAATTAAGAAATTTGTAGAACGCTTACCAAGAATAAATAAATGACTGGGTACATTAATGATGAGTAGAATCCTTAACGACTAAATTAAATGACTAGAATAGAAACTTAATTACTAGAGTAAACGACTAAAATAAAAACTGAATGACTAGAGTAAATGACACAACTACAAATGCCGGGTAAATAGAACGAGAAAGCGAACTCACAAAAGCTTAAGCTAGTTGCAGAATCATAAAGTTGTTAAGTTATGGAGTTATTAGGTTTAATGAAACGCGTTCAAAAAATCAACAGTCCCTGTGACATATTATAATAATACTACAATTGACCCTAATAATCTCCTTTATTGATTACGCTTTTATGAGATTATGATGTTACGGGCTTATGTAGTTATATGTGTAGTGATTAGGAGGTTATAGGGTTTAACTAATAATTAGTTTACGGCTTGTCAACACCTTGCAGTGTTAAATAATTTAGATTATGGGTATTTTTGAAACCCTAACATGATGGGGCTTTTCCGACCTCAGATTCGTATTCAGCGGTCCCAAAAACACATAATAAACATGGTCTGACCCCAGACTTTTTTTCTATTGCTATGTTATCAATTAATCAATTAAATAAACTTTAGTTATCAATTAATTAAACTTTAGTTATTTTTGGACTATGGTTGTTTTTGTCAGAATTTCCTCACTTGAATCTTAGTATGACGCCAATGACGCTTAATAAAAATATCCTAAGTAAAAACTGCCTTATTTCCAATTTCACAGAAATTATGGTTGGTGAATAAAATAATCTGAGATATACAATATAAAAATTTAAAATTTACGTTGTTATAAACAATAATAAATTTGCGAACCAAATAACTTATCCATATGTATAAAAGGTAATTGTGTAACAGTGAGGTCCTAAAATATATTACATTTGCTATTCTATTATCTCTCTAAATGTCAAAATGTAAGTACATCGAAGAAGGTTGATGATACTTTCAGTGAAACCGGAAATTTATGTCGTAGTTGTTTCGAAAGTTAAAATGGGAGGGGAGGTTACTTTAAGACTATACTGTATATAGGTATTTTTAATGACATTTCTCATGGTAACACTATATATTATTCTACTATAGCATGAACTATTATATAAATGTTTACAATGCCGAAATGTATGTTCGTATAATTATATTCAACAGTTGACATTTCAAATAAAAAGATATTTATCAGGTACTAACCAAACCCAATAGAATTTAATTTTGCCTATTACACATACAAACGCTTATGCGGTGGCCCAAATACGTCATCAATATTTAATTAAAATAATATTATCGTTTTCGAACTGGACGATTCATTAGTCTTTTTAACTACAATGCCTTACCTATACATTTAGAAGTCTATTATACAAATGTGTGCATGTCAAATAAAATTGTGGTTTGTACAAAAGCAATAACTCACAATGATTGATACTTTCCAATCATCAGTTTTTTCAGATTTATTTTCCTTTCAATTTAGTTAAAGATTCATGTCATTCATAAGCATATAGGTTGTACACAAAATAGCTGTGACAAATTGTTAATAGCTACACACTTGCGTAAAGCAGGTTGGAATAAATTCAAGCTACCACATAGAACTTTGGACACTTACATACATACATATACTAATAGCAGTGGGCGTTCTATTATAATTTATCAATAGCTACAATTTTTTTTTATAAATTGAAGTTTCTATTCTATTAAAAAAAGGATAATAACTGTACTTACATACACTATACAAACACAGCTGTGCCTATTCGATAAATTGTAATCGTCAATTTTTAAAGAGGTTGTGTACATTATCCACTATGGCAATTCGTTATCCTAAAAAGCTGGCAACCGTACTGTGTATTGTATATAAATATTATCTATGCAATATGTGTATAAATTGTCACAAAATCTACACGTGGCTACATACTTCATGCGATTCTTGAAGTTCGGCTTTTTAGACCCACAATAATGTGTTCTTTATTTGTCGGTAAAGATAGCTATAATGTTGAATTTATTTTTTGAATTTATTCCTATTTTTTCGTAAATATTTTAATTTTAGAGTCTGTTTTCAACACATTTCCTCATTAGCATCCTCTCATAAAAAACACAATAGGCAACGTTGTAGGACAATCACTTTGTGTGACTTTGACTTTATTACTGTTTTAATAAAGTGTTTTATCTACGACTAAATAATAGAGTAGGTATTATATTAATCACTATTGGTTAATAATAGTATTCATAATTACCGGAGGGAATAATGAAATGCGACCAGGTAATAATGATCCATAACGTTATCATTATTCCCTGAATTCCGCCAATAAGAACATAATGATACCAACGTTATCACAGTAACGATAAACAAGTCCGAGTATTTCGTATTTAATTAATAGTCAAACCTCAAAACCTTATCGGCGCCGGCGTTTTTTAAATTTGGCGTGTTAGTATTAGTTTTATCATGGATAGTGACGCCGATGAATCTAAGTTATGTACACCTCCAGAAATTAAACTTCACGCCGATGCAATTACGCTGGTTTATTGCCCGAAAAATCCAAAAGTTTTTATATTAAGACTTACGATAATTTTATGGACTGTCAAACCTTCAAACGCCATATCGATATAGTAATTTATTAATTGATATTTTCGTTTAATTGACTTGTTTTATTTTAGTAATCTTCAGTTAGTCGTAGATAATGTAGTGTATACTAACTCGCAGTAATGACTATTATTCTCTCGAGCCGAGTTACTCCTTCGCCGCTTACCCGGCTCGGTTATACTTATAACTTATACACACATTTATATATAGAAGACAACTATTTCCCATGGTAGCATGCAAATAATCTACATAATTTTACCCAAAATGTACGCAAGAAACGATAACCAATCAAATGTAATTGTAAATGAAATATCTTTCGGGCCCTGTGATATTGTTCTATTACTATTAATAGCTTTATATGATAAGAGAAAGCGGAAAAAACAGTGTGTTGGCAAGCAGAATGTGTAAGACGCTTTATTCAGAACGAAGACCGAAGGCATTTTTTAAATTAAAGAAGAGATTTAGCACTAAAGGTAACACTAAATGCACGAAGCTAGTAAAGGTGTAGTCAATGAAGCTAACGTGCTATGTGTACAAAAAAATATGAATCTATCCTTAACTTAATAGTTTTTTATTATAATAGAACGGAATACATATCAAATGAAATACGCTTCGAGTTTTCTAGCATTTTCAGATTTTAGGTTCTATAAGCCACCCTTTAGAAAAGAACTAAGTAACAATACAGAATTTTAGAGAAACAAAGACTTAATAAGCAAATCCGCCACGTAAGTGTCTATACGAGTTTCGATTGAGAAGGGCAAAGTACAACTTGATGTATAATTCAATGGTAAGTATACATTACGGAAGGAAAAGGTATTTGGACGAGAAAATAAGCGAAAACGAAGTAGTGGCAGATATAGAGACGACAATAAAATGATAAAGATTCAGGAAAAGATATGTAATTTATAAAGGAGTTCAAAAGGTAAATTTACTTTGATGATTGTAAAACATTAAGTCTGGAGAAAATGAAAATTTTATAAACAAAATGCCACCGTACGTACACACTTTATTACTCCTGCATATCTTGCAGCAAGAAATAGACGTACGAATAGGTTATAAAGGATTACAGTAATAGTTATGGTCAAAGTTCAGTGCGAAACGTCCAGAATTTGTAAAATTATATTTGTGAACTATTCTGAATAACCGGAAAAGGTCAGGTATATTTGAAAGAAGAAAAAGAACATACTAATAAGCGAACTTTTCATAAGGCTAGAATGTTTAATGAATATATAAACGCAGATCTTAGTGTTAGACGATTGTATGATATACTGGGACTTGAACATTCAGAAACTCAAGTTAGAAGGTTATTATGGATCTGTATTTAGAAACAATTTTCCAGACTTGAGATTTCATCTTCCCAAAACTGATACTTTTTGCGTTTATGATCAATTTAACTGTAAAGTAAAAGCACTGACAGTTTCAAGTAGTAATGCAAAAATTAAATTTTAACTGCATCGTTATAAAGCTAAAGGGGCTTCACAGAAAATATGAGAGCACAGAGCTAATTCGCAAATAACGGTAATTCTTTTTCCTGTTTGGTAATAGATTTAGAACATTAATTATGCTTTATTTTAAAAAATTACAACTTATGCCTTCTATATTTCGCTTTAGATTATACAGGGAGATTGGTGAGGATGGCCTATTAAAAGTATTTTTAACACCGAAGTATTTATTTTTCTTGGCGCCAAGAAAAATCAATACTTCGGTGTTAAAATTGTTGCCTATCCAGGCCTTCACATCTTGTTCACATATTTATATTTGTGAAAAATTTAAGTGGAGTAGAGTCTTCGGGTTAGCGCAACGGTGTTGCGAGAGGGACGCGATAGTCATACTCGGTGGTTCGACTCCACCTCCCGGTTGATATATTTTTAAAATAAAAATATGTTTAATTAATGGGCGGTTGGGAAAATGCATTATATACATATTAAAAGTATTATACAAACGGAACGGAATTTTAAAACAAAATTTTACAGTTGGTTATGGTTGAATATGAAGTATCACGTGAAAATATTTTTAAATAAATATCACTTCCGGTTAACCAGAAGTGGGCATCAACTTCGATTTTTTAAATAGCATGCTACTTATACATTAAGATACAAGTTTTATAAGACACGATTTTTGCGCACGCGTTCAAGTTTGCAAGTGCGCAAAATTTTTTTATTTCGGTTATTAAAAGTTCAAAAAAGATTAAAATAAGAGACACGTTTTGTTCGAACATTTTAGTAGCGAGTAACCAACTTTTTTTGAAGTTGGTTACTCGGATTTTTAAGTAAAACAATTCAAATATTTGAATATCGGCGGTGTTATATGTCATTTTTTCCCACGGTAAATAAAATTAACACATCTCTAATGGATTCTTATTTAAAAACTGCCATGTAAAACTAGAAATGGTAGAAATACGTGTTTGCCGTTCATATGTCTATATACATACATATAACGTGTTCATTTGAAAACTTCCGACCGCAAATTTCTGGAAATCCAGAAAATTATGAAAAATATCCTGAAACATGTAAGAAGTATTATCGAGGGGGACAATTTTTGATGCAAAAATTGGCTCTCCTACTTGAACATGCTATCCCCTCCCCCTCCCCCTTAAAAATCTTAAATGGAAAGGGGTATCGAGTAATACTTCATTTTAATAGTCTTTTGAAACACTATATTTTGGCGTTTAGCTTTTTGAAATCGATCGATTCGCTTTCGAAATTTTTAAGAAAATCTTTTAGTTTGTTCTATACGTAATTTTAGAAGTACTCTGAGAAAAAAAAGTTGTTATATTAACCGTAAAAGAGGTAACTGAACACAAAAATAATTTGGAATACCAGCAATGCGCTCGTGATGTTCATTTAAAACGCAAAAAATGTTAAATAATTATGGTTAATTGAACAATAATAACTGTTAAAATTAACACGTTTCTTAAGATTGATTGAAAACCCAGAAAGCTAAATTTCAATTAGACTACTTTGTTAAATTAGCACTATCATAGCTACTTACGTTTTATTTTTATGGTGATATTGCCCGGTTGTGTGAAACGTTAAATATAACACTGAAGAAATGTTTTTTTAAATGTGTGGTGGGTGCTTAGTTGCAGTGACTTGAGTTAAATACTCTACGCGTTTGAACCAATGCGACCAAATTGTTCTGTTGACATTTTACAAACAACATTTCTCCTGCATTTAGACAACTCCTTCTACGATTGGATCAATTACTTAAATTCATAAACAAATTTCAATACTTTTTTATTGTTATAACAAGCTTACGTGTTCAACATTAAAAACGTAGGCATATTAAGAAGAGGTCCGTATTTCAGTTAACCATTTATGGTTTAAATAAATGTTTTAATTTCAAAACTGCAAGAACTGTTGTATTAACAATATCATTTCTCTCAGTGTATCGGAACCAAACCCTGTACTTAAAATGCACTTTAACTGATTATTTTATTGTTATACAGTTATTTCAGACTTTAAATTCTTTTTTTGAAGAAAAAATCAATGTAATAAGTGGATGGCTTTCGGTAATGTTGCGGCAGTTCGTCCAGCGCATTAATTTACGGCTCCATAAGTTAATACAATTTCAACTTTTTCTTGCATACTATAAACCATTTTTGTTATTTTATTTAAATAGGTGTGTGGGTTGATAACACTAAATACTAATTTATACTAAAGCAACAGACGATGTACACTCGCTTGCAATAAAATTGCGTACGTTTTATTATACCTATGTGATTTGGATGTAATCTAGCTGTCTTCTATAATTTATCGCATTTTGTTGCTAGATAGTTGTCAACCTACCTTTCTGCTGTTATACGTCTTAAACATGTATTATACCGTCAGGTTGACATTTTTAACCTCATTTTGAAACGTACATTTCAATACATCGAGAAAATTGGCATAGGACTTGTACGCAGATTTATTGCAAACGACTGTATTTCCGAACGAAGAGTACCGGATGAAATACTGATATATATACTATGCTGTTGCCTATTTTTCGTTTATAGCACTACTTTTTATGTTTTCTGTAACAAATTTAATCAACGAATGCAAAATCGACATCAAAACGTACCGAAAACATGCATTTTTATAATTTGTTTTTCGTTTTTTTTTAAATTTTTCTACAAAATGTAGTGTTTCAAAAGACTATTAAAATGAAGTATTACTCGATACCCCTTTCAATTCAAGATTTTTGAGGGGGTAGCTCCACGGGGTAGCATGTTCAAGTAGGTGTGCCAATTTTTGCATCAAAAGTTGTCCCCCTCGATAATACTTCTTACGTGTTTTAGGAAATTTTTCATAATTTTCTGGATTTCCAGAAATTTGCGGTGGGAAGTTTTCAAATGAACACGCTGTATGTATATATAGTGCATACATATATGTATGTAGATATATTATATTATTATGAGTAAGGTAAGAATTGTTGTTGAAATAATTATTAGTTTATAATAAAATTATGTAAAATAATTAATATATAATATAACATTGGAGTTTGTTTTCTCTTAACGATCACAATGTTTCGTCAAGAATAGACCAAAGACTCCGTCAACTATATTAATTCCTAAATAATTTCAATTACAAAATATTTTGATATAACGAAATGATTGCCTCGAATATTTAAATAATTTCAATTCCAAAAATGGAAGGAGAATGCATATAACTAGATAATCATTATGTTTCAATTTCAAGAATGCTAGAGTATCATTACTCTGTAAATGTTAACTAAAAACAAAATGTTTAATCTTCTAGCACGTGAGTGCGTAATTGTCAATCTAAATAGTAGAAATTATCTGCCTACAACAATGTGCGAATGTCAAGGAATGCATTAACAGACCCGTATAAAAATTTTGATTGAAATAGTATATTATATGCACAGCTTAATTAGTTACAAAGCAGGGTAGCGTTACATACATATGTACGGTTGCTTCGATAGTAATGTATCTAGATACGTATATGAATGAAAGAAAATGTTTACGGGGACTATTAAAAATATGTCTACTTTAAAATTAATTTCAAATTGACAGTGATATTAATTAACTGTATCAGTTTAATTGCTAGGCTATTGTTAGTAATGACTAAATTAAGTACTACATCAGTTTTTATTTTAGAAAATACATCAGTAGTGCACAGTCAGATAACATTTGGTTGATATTTGCAATATCAAACGACCTTGTAATATATCTATGTATAAAATTTTAGAACGTCCCGTTATGTAAGAAATCTGTGTGCTGGCGTAAATGACGCAACAATTTGCAAATAAAAGTAAAACTAACTTCCTATCATGTGTAATACGAATGAAGAATTTCTATTTCACATGCATTGTATTAAGTACTTCAATTAATATTAGAACACAAGAGTATTTATTACGTCGAATAGGATTAATTTTTGTTTTAAATACCCTACAAATTATTGTATACGAGTTTATGGCAGAATATGTTAACAGTTCACAGACGATGCTAAAGCTTCCAAAAAACAAATATAATAGGAGTATAATGTAAAGCAACATAATTAACATGATCAACATATAGGTATCACTGTAAATGATAAATAGTCGGTTAACATTTCAATAAGAGCGCGAAGTGTGTCATTCAACTATATAGGCCGTTGTGAGACATGCTCCACGATGGGTTGGGATGTCCCTTGCAAAAAACTTTATCACGAGGTTAGACTTCAGAAGTGAATGGAATCGAATCACCATCACGGAACTGAACAGAAATCCCATATTATGGTATACATATAGTACCAGAACAATCGGAGAGCAATTGGAATAGAACTAAGTACTCCGAAAGCTTAGGGAAATTTTGCAGCATCCTTCAGGCAGAAATACACGCTATAGAAAGATGCGTCCGGTTCAATCTTGAAGGAAATTACCGAAAACAGAAGATTATCATCCTAGCCGACAGTCAAGAAGCCTTATACAATTAGCTCAACAATAGCTTGGGAATGCATGAAAAACAAAGTCATTTTCATGTGGGTACGGGGACACACCGGAATAGATGGAAATGATAAAGCAGACAAACTCGCAAAAAAACGTAGCGGAAACACCTTTTTTGGTGTTGTTGTTTGCGGGATCAGTGATAGCACACTACTAGAGACATTAAAAATATAACTGATCAAAAGAAAATCAAGATTTGATCAACATGGAATGAGACAGGCGAAAACAACTCTGGGAACAACCAGGACATATTCAATGAACTCATCACCATGAGCAACGACAAATTACGCTTACTGATAGAAATTCAAACAAGTCGCTGTCGGCTTCGAAGACATATGAGAGCAATTGGACTAGCCGAGACAACAGAATACCTTTTCTGCGATGAAGAGGATGAAACCTCTATACACATCCTCTACGAGTGCACAGCACTACGCAATTCAAGGCCTATGCACCTAGGATCTTACTAAATAAAAGAGGGAGACTTACCTAACATCAAGCCATCCCACACTATGTAGCACACAGTCACACAGCAAGAAACAGTGAATACAATAAACCTTCTAAGTAACAGTGTAAATATGACCCTGTAGTGTAGTTTGCCTGGATAGAATATCATATTTATAAGGCTTCGCTCGCGTAGGCTATAATATTTTTCATTTTAATCAAATATATATGTTTAAAAAAAATCTGAAACACGTATTTCATAGATTACGCCAAAGAACATTAATACCAAGTTTCAAGTAAATTTGGCCATAAAAACGTTATCTTCATACATACTTTGCCACTCTCTCACCCGCTTAGGGGTGAAATTTCGAAAAATTCCTTCGTTAATGACGTCTACAATATAAAATCAATATCGCCTCCAATTTAAAATTTAGGCAGTTGATGTGTTAATCGTGTTAAAGTTTTATATATAAATTAACTTAAATCAACTTCTCTATACTTTCAATTACTACCATATATTATAAAACCGTCTGGGGTTTTAATGACATTTAAATTTAAATTCATTCGCTCAGTTAAATAATGCTAGATGCATGTATTTTAAATAAAATAAAAACAAATCTACTTAAGAGATTTGAAAGTACTATTCTTTATTAGCATGTGTGTAGTAATTTTGTTTTCTAAAATAAACGAAATATTTCTATTTAGAGAACTTACTTGCCAATTTCTGCACATTCATAACCATTGGTAACAACAGCTCCTCTAACTGTATCTTTCTGTGTTCCCAAAAATATTCCTAAACATACTCCGACTACTACTATTCCAACAAGGAGAATCGAACATAGCACCGTTACTTGAACTTTGCTGAAAAGTAAAACAGTACAGTCTTTACAGTCTTTTACAACTATATCCTAAATCGATAGTTGGATCAGATTGTTACATAACTCTATAAAATTTTAATATTATATTTTTTATTTTTTTTTGTCTCATATTGACCGTTACTGAAACAAAATTATTGATAATTTTCCTATTGGAGAGCAAACTTCACTCAGTGTATCAGATTTCTGATCTTAAATTACCAAAATATTTTCTTTTTACTTGTTTGGATACTGGTTAAAAAAGAATGGCTGCTTTCTTATTAAAAAACTAATGTGCAATTGTTATTCTCTGAATTTCGACACTAAAGCACTTATACTGCCAGTATTTTTTAGATTACTTGGCGTTATTTAAGTCTTGTACTCACATTTTGTAAACCAACATCTATAGAATCCCATACGGAAGGGAAACTTCCAAATAAGACATATAGTACATATAGAGACTTCTTCCAGCATTACTTTTAGTTTTCCAAAACATTTGAGAGGATGTGCAGATGATAATTAAATGTAATAAATGTTATGTTAACAGAAACTGAAATAAATGCGTGAACAAAGACAAAAGAAGAATTGAATCCGTCTTTTCAATTACTTGCAAACAACTTGGAGAGAATACTCAAACTAATCAGAAAACAAACGGTAAGAGATACTAAAATGCTTTAATACGTTTTCAGAACTGAGAAATGTGTACAAATATAGTCAACATTGAGAGCCATTTAAAGAAATATTTATTATTTATGAACATTTGAAAATGCATTTATTACAATTTGTTGTTACACATAAGAAAATTTCATTCTATCGTAAAAATTAGACTAATACCTCAAAATCTTAAAAAAATGCTACCGTAAACGTTTTGATAGCTATTCATAAAAAAAATTAAATAAACTCTGGCTTATTAACAATCATCTCAATTGAACAATATTACAAAAATTATAATATTATTCTATATGCTAGCTTATTTATGTATGGTATGTACTTACATTTTAAATACATAATGACTAGAAATTCTTAGCATCTGATATAAAAATATTATGTTTATAGTTTCTTACAAATAGTGCTCAAATATTTTACGAACAAAAAGAGGATTACTTGTTTTTATTATTAGTAAAATAAAATTCGTTTCTTATATTAAGAGTATTTCAAAAATTATGATACTTAGTTTAGTTTAGTTGACTAAAATTTTAATATAATAAGTTGCGAAACCTACATTTGAATAATTATACTATCTGTTAAAAAACAATATCGATATATTTATTGCATTCTTAGTCTACTTATTATTCTCTAAGCAATAATTTGTAATTGAAAAAATTAATTTATGCTTACCTTAATGTACCAAACATATTGTCTTGTTATTCTTTCTTCAGATTTTTTTCCTTACAAATTTGACTTTTATTTCTTTGGAACGTTTGCACGAAGACTTATTTTCAACCTTGATTACTACAAACTAATGAGAGAATTTTGTCAACCGCAAACGCCGCCGTTGATATATGACATAAAATTTGATTACTACCATTTATTAAAAGGATCGGACACAACTTTTCAAATCCGCGACGAGACAGGTACGCGCGCAAGTCTGTTATCACCGCTTTATACGCGCGCTAAGCTGTCACTACACCTACTCCGCTTTAGTACATACAATTGTACTCTATTATGTACCAATAAATTCAACAGCTACACTTCAAGGTTGTGCTGATATTGGAGATAATAAATTATAAAAATATAATTAACAGGTGCATTGAGGGAGGGTATGGAGGTGTTAGTTTGTAATAGTTATGTAGTCGGTCTCTATCAGTCTTTGCAGAATACGTTGAGTCGGAGAAAGTCACCAAAACGCGAATTGCGCAATTCTATGTAGCAATTCATGACGTTCGTTTGTGTATAAATCCGTCAAATTGCGTTCATTTTCAGTTGCAAATTAATTATCGCTTAGCCGGTCTAGCGTGTGCCAGTTATCGCTTAAAATATTTAGATTTTGCGTTGTTTTAGAAGACTGATTTTTATAAATCGAAACTGTCTTGAGAATGATAAGAATGGAACGTGTATAACTTTCTTACGTTCTAATATATTTTAACCATTTATAATTAATGTAATAAAAGTGAGAGGAAGGTAGTGAAGGAATGAGGAACCTAACTTACGGCAGAACTAATTCTAATAATAGCTACAGAATTCTAAAAGAAATTTTTTAATTCTCTGTTGGAATCAAATCTAGTGGGTCAATTTGTGTTTATACATCTTTTCAAACTAAATTTTTGAGCCAAAATATTTTAGTATTAATATATCTTGTAAGCTAAGAGATAAAGTTTCTTCTTGCAATGTTCTGTCAATTTTACATAAGATAGATGTAGCCTTAAGCTTAGCAGCTTTTTCAGACTCATTTTCCTACATTTCTATGTCTATAAACTGGGCACATCATTAAAAAAAAAACACCTTACATCTTACAATCTCCAATTCCATATTTGTGATTTATTTTGTAAACTTTGAACTTTTTTTATTTTTTGTTGGAGGTTTGGGTAGCATATTAAGAATTTTAACAATACTTCTTGACGTTCGAAATGTTCAGTTCAATATTTTGAAAGTTATCGCTATTTTTCGTACCTCAAAAAATTAAGAAAAATAGCATTTCGAAATATTGAATTTTATTGTTGAAGTTTTGGGTAACACCTAGCACTTGGTAGCGATAACTATTGAGCTTCGAAACACGATTTAAAAAATAATAAATTTTTACTCCTTGAAGCACTTAGTTCTAACGATAATTAAGTATTCGTTTTTCAATAGAGTAAATAAATAATTCAAATGTTTTTGAGAACTTGGCACCCGCACAACTACTGTTTCCAGTATTTTTATTTTCACGTAACATTTTTTTAATTTTATCAAGTTTTTGGAGGATACAATCAGAACTAAAAAAACTAAATATTTCCTAAAAAAAATAGACTTGGGGTTAATTCTGGCTACACAGCAATATTAGTACGATTATATGCTTCATAATATTTCATTTCAGGGAATCAATAGAAATCAACAGACACGCTTTCTCATCCAATTTGTGTCTTAAGTAGGTACTTAAAATAACATTGTACAATTTTTACTCTTTTTCCTTGTATATTTTGATCCTTAAATCAAGAACATTCAAAATATTTGACGAAGAGCTTCAGTTATGTAAAACTTTATTTTGCAAATTAATTTTAATAAAAAAGATAATATCTGTTTAGTACATGCTTTCGACTTCTTACAATTATTATTTTGTAAAAAAAGGCATTTGGGAGTAGCAACGTAAAAATAAGAAAGTCAAACCAAAAACTTTATATTTTTTCTGTAAAATAGTCAAAATCCTTCTTGATAAATCTCAATTTACTTACAATATCCACGACTTTTTTTATTAAGGAGATCTACTGGGAAGATTAATTACTTGTAAATAGTGCTGTTTAGTTTTTCCATAAACACTGTTATTAAAAGGTTGGATTAAACAAGAAGTTCTATTTATTGTTATTTATTTCGTTATTGTATTATTTACCCTCTATTTATTATAAATGTATATTAAAAATATACGAAAGTTGATGCAAGGCAAAGGTGCATATCACTTAAATGTCAATGTTCGACACAAAAAAACTCCGTAATGAAGGTTAATAGACAAATATGTTCATGGTAATACTGCTTCAAATTTCCTACGACCTTGATTCCATAAATATATGTATGTACTAGACATTGTAATATGCTTGTGTCAAATTAAAGTAGAACCAAATTGTAGGCACTGTATTAATTGCAACTATACAAAATGACGTTCATAATCTGACATCAAATAAATAATACTCCTACCATATAACATTAATTCACAATTATAAATGCTATTTGTTTTAACTAAATGATTACTATTGAATAATGCATTACATTACATTTTGCTGGATGAACGTCTTACGTAATTAACTAAATATGGGTAGTATAAGTCTAACTCGTAAACTCGTCGACCTGTTGTAGATTGAATTCGCTGCTAGCGGTACTAATGAATAAGAATGAGTAATGAGAAAACCCTCATCCCAAAAACCTGTGTTGGAACAAAAATTACATATATCCACCAAAAAACAAATTTCCTCTCTGTAGGCTCACAAATGTTTAACAAAGCAGAGTAATTTACTTCATTAATTATTTTGATTCTTCTTCTCCAATGATGCATCTCTTTAGTTTGTTTCTTATATAGCTCAAATACCATTCTTATAATTCTATTATTAGAACTAAATATGTTTAAATGGTAATTATACTGTTTTTTATTGTATTTTTTTCTCCGTAGGCTCCTAGGATAGTGGAGAAAAACTCCTAGCTCTTCTGTAAAATTAGAAAAAAATGACTTTTCATTTTAGTTAGGTACACTATTTTTCGCAATATTTCAAAAAGTTTCCAAAACATTTCCCACATGCAGGTTGAGTTTATTTAAACTAATTGATTGCAACCATAGGCGACTTTGATAACGATGTAATAATTGTTACTCACGTAAAATTTTCCAAACTATAGAGGCGCTGATATTTATTTGCAAACAGATTTATTCTAAAAGACTACAAAACAATAAATTACGACATGATTTATTCAAACAAAATTTATTTCCCCAAATTATGTATTCTCGATGAAGTTAGCTTTATAAAATTCCAATACATAGTTCATCTAATGGATTGGTAAAACTTTGCCGAAAAATTCTGTAGTTAAGGATTTAATTTGATAGATTTCAATTGCTAATTTTCATTGCTAATCTGAGCATGATTACACTATTTTGAACAATTATATTCAATTTTAGTTTTACAGGCTTAAGTATTAAACAAATTAACGATAGATAATAGCATGTCACTAATCCTACAATTATCGATCAAAGTAATAAATAGATGTAGAAATAAAAGTAAATAGACAATCGTCAATTTCGACATAAGTCAAAATGATTGCAAAATTTATCTCTTATATATGTATACTTGGTATGTGTTGTTTGATATATATGTATACGAGTTTTCTAAAATTACGCCGTAAAGATAATCTGATGAAGTTTATGAAACCGAAACGCATAGTTACATAGTGGTAGAACGATGCTATAATTAATGAAACTTAATTATCATTAATTTGTATAACCTGAAGTAGCTAAATCCGAGCTTAAATATCATTACTAGATTTATAACGGCTAAGAGCTTATGGGTTTGAACTTCTATGAGTGGTACATATTATCGTTATCGGGTGCAATGCATTACAAAAACCAATAAATTATGTCTTTTATTGATGGCTATTTTAACACGAATAATGACTAAAGTAATTTTTCATTTGTAGAACACAAATTGTCAAAATTACAAATGTAACTATGACTTTTGCGAATTGATTAATAGTTTAATATTACAATTAATCATTAATAACCTTAAAAAATTATGAAGATTTAATACATTCTTAGCCAACTAAAGATAGAACAATAGATGTATAAAGAAGACATTGTGAAAGACAGCGTGCTTATTGGTCGTTTGCAGCAACTTATTACACGTAATATGGAACATATTAACACACACTTCTGTAATAGCACCGCTATATAATGCATTTTATTGACAGCATCACTAGCACCTGTAAATACTTGCTGTGTTGAAAGTTGGATTTCCAGCACAAGCTTCGATAGATATGTACACTTTGGAAGTGCCAAAATAAGAAAAGATGAATATAGTAACCATCTTGAACTGAAAATAATACAATTTTGTAGCATACTTTACTGACTAGTTTAGCACCATGGCATGTCAAGTTTGTAAATTCCATGATAGAGACGCTCTCTAGGGAAACGAAACTTCTCGTGCATACAAAGAATATGCAAATTTTAAACCCTTCACTTTTGTCATTGCATGCATTGGGCCACTACTTTATTCTAATATCTATTAAGGATATCCCACAGAAATAAAGAAAACTAAATTTGAAAATGTTTCTATTGAAGAATGAAAATATAGATAGTTTCCCCAGCTACTTCCTTCCACACTAATACCAATCAACTAACTACTTCTGTAAATACTACTAGGTTTTGACAGGTTAGTATACTGGAGAAAATAGAACATTGCAGACGAGATTTTTTGTTTATTGTACGGTTCTTTAACTTGTACTATACGGGTCGTATTGAGAAATAGGATAAAATAACGCCAGAAAGGGGTAAGGGGTACGAAAATTTGCTAATAAGTGGGGTCGTGTATGAGTGTATCACAGTCTAGTCTACAGCGCTGTGATAGACTCATACGCGACCCCACTTCTTCGAATTTTCGTAACCTTTACTCCTTCACGGCGTTATTTATCCTATTTTGCAAAACGACCGGCATATAGATTGATGAGCTAGTGAAGTATCTAAGATACAGTTGAATATAAAAAATAAAACCCAACGTCACTTGAATGTATTCTTTAATTGTATAGCCATTTCGTTATATACTGCGTAACACCTTCAGCATGACTAACTTATTAACAAAACATGTTTTCTTAAATATACGGTACGTATTTCAGTAGGTATCGGGTAAACATATACGTTCGAACGCACACGGTGATTTGTAAACTATCCTAAATGACACTTAACAGCGTGCTGTGTTGAAGAAGAGCTGATAGGTTCAGGACCTTCATTAATACGTTTCTGTATTTTTGCATGTATATTGCCTCCAACATACCTAAATTATAACTAGAACCATGTTTTTAATAATATAGCATTATGCTTTTTGTGGCCGGTATCTAAGTAATGTCTGGCGATCGCGGATTTCTCTATTTCTATGTTTTTCAAATGATTGCATTATATTATATTAAACGGGTCGATGGCCGCATTAGTTAGGCGGCTGACTATCGTTGTGAGAGGACGATAGGCGCCGGGGTTCAATTCTCTGGGGGGACGGTGACATTTTTTCAGAGGGTTTAATCCCTGATCGACTTGCCATTCGCTGTTGGGAGCAAAGTGATTAACAGCGCGGCATCATAACAGGCGATATGATGCTGTCACAAAGCCAATTGAACACAACTTACACACATAGAAACTACACCGCGAGAGTTGCAGAGATAGCCAGACAAGTGATACAGCTTACGGAGTCACTTTTTAATTCCTTTGTGCACATGTGGCACATTTCTATGTATAATATTTTAAAAGCAATAGTTCGTTTAACCCAATTAAGGTCTGCTAAAATTGTTAGTAAATAACCCTGTGTTTAAATGTAGTTTTCAGATTCGACGACATGCGATGATATCCCAAATCTAATGCACAGCGCCCTCTAGCTATCGTGTAGTGTAACATACACAGCTGATCTTGTTGTCAATTTGTAGTCAGAAGTCTAAAGAACACATTGGTACCCAGTGTTAGTGGTTTTAGTGAAGTACAACGATGTCCGAGAGTGATAACGACAGTGAAAACAAATCCTCGACTCACATCTCCGTATTAGATGATTGATGATGATTTTTGCCTATGATAAACACGGAATAATTACCACTGATCGAGTTCCTATTAGCCGTAGTGTAACTTGTGACTAGTACAAGACATTCCTTGCTAAGAAATTACGACCAGAAAGCCGTATAAAGCGACCAGAAATGTTGCAACGCGGCGTGTCCATACTGCATGACAATGCACGGCCGCACATCGGAGCAGCAGTCGTCGCCCTTTTGGAAAGATACATATAGGAACGTCTCAATCACCCACCGTATTCGCCGGATTTGAGTCCCCCGGACTTTGATTTATTTACAAAACTGAAGGAACCACTTCGAGGTGTCCGTTTTCCTGACTTAAATGCCCTGAATGCAAGAGTGAGTCAAAGAATCCGCGAGCTCAACAAAAGTGGCGTTCTACGCGGCATTCAAGCGCTTCCGTACCGCTGGCAATCATGCATTCACAAGCAGGGGGATTATATTGAACGCCTTTAAATTTGTATTTCAATTAAAATAAAAGCTGTTTTACTCAGAGCTTACTGTGCATTACATTTGGGACAACCCTCGTATTTACAACAAACCACATTAATAACCAATAGCACACTTTTGTAGTGGATTAGAAATGTAAACGGAATATAAGTTTACTTCTCGCAATCTTGTTTCAGTCAATTTGAATAATTTCGCGCTACAAATATTGATTTTGGGTTGATACATAGATACCATACCTAAAATATTTGAACAAGCGCACAATGATGAATCAAGTCAATCTTACCTTCAACATGATCACGTACTAGCATGCGAAGCTCATATATTAGATTTACCTTCTAAATATGACATTTCAAGATCGCTATTTATTTGTCGATCTGCAAACTATTATTTGCAACTCTATAACCTAAATAAAATGATTGAATCAAATCGCGAGCAAATGAACATGAATGCATTTGTAAAGTTAAATAGAGGTACAGGTTCGACACCCAGAAAAGCAACGACCTACAGCGAATTTAAAGGGAATTTTAGTAGCACTTTGGTGGAAATGCAGATGAGAAACTCGCCGATATCAGTTTTGTATAAGATAAAATAGGATAGTAATATCGGCGGAAGAATGCTTGTGTGTTATAAATCAGATGGAACTGAATGCCATTCATTTATACCTTATTTTGTAAAGTTCAAATAGATTGTCTGGAAATTATCGCTGTGTCTAGCGTGAGTAATTTAGTTTAGCTGACGTGTGGGATTTCAATATTTTGCAAATACACATATTTAATACAAAGAATGTGTATGTTTACAAAAGAAAAAAAAGGGATAAAAGTGAATTTAAACATTTTGTATCAATTACAACTGTCTGCAACTAACAATTAAGGTATTGATGTTACATCGCATGAAAAGGTTTTTCTTTATTTTGTTTTTCACATTAATTCAAGCCTGATGCGATAACTTGTAAATTTGCTAGTAATGTTCGTCATGGTATATTATGAGAACATCGAATTTATCCAAATACGAAAAAATGCGTTAAGAAAAAGTTATTTGATTCTAAATACATATGTATCTAACTTCGATGCAGAAATAGGCATAGAGATTAAAATTTTAAAAAAATAAATTTATTCGTTCAATAACATTTCGTAAAAGAATTAGTTATTGCATCTGTAAATATGCAACAGTATCAATATGTATTGAAATATACAGTTACCCGCTATCCAGTTAAAAACATCGCTTGCTTATAAATAGAAGATGAAAAACGATTTCTTTCACCACAAATCGATCATTAACGACAAGAACAGCTTAAATGTGGAGTATGTATTTCTCTAATAAGTTAGTCATGAACAAAGTTACAAGCACTGAATTACGCGTCGAAAAATTCACTTCTCTTTTGTGGTGAAAGTTGAATTAAATTTATATCACTAAGGGTGGGTTTATCGATGTGAGCATAAATAAATTAACTTGCTTTATTGAGTGTTAAATAGAAGTTATCTGCAAGATAAAGCATTGTAGTTGCTGAATTTTATCTGCCAGTTAGTAATATCACAGTTACTTAGCTAACACTTTTATGCTCACATTGATAAACCCACCCTAAGAGAAAGATTATGATTTGATAATCCAAAATTTCAATTGATTATCTGCAATGGTTTCAAAGTTATGAATATTTTACTGTACGAAATAGAGGCGCAAATTGCGTGCGAACCCTCTGTAACGCGAGTCATGCAATTTTCGCCTCTATTTCGTATAATATAAATCCATAACTGAGAAACCATTGCAGATAATCAATTTAAATTTTGGATTATGAAATCATAATGCTTCTTTTAGTGATATAAATTTAATTGAACTTTAACCACAAAAGAGACGCATTCATAAATATATCAAAGTGTATTTATGAATGCATTTACAACACAGGTTTTTTTTGCTTATTGGCTGAAAAATTGTCTAATAAATTATATTTCTGGTTTAGGTAAAAAGATATATATAACTTATATTCACTGCAGACCGTTGCGTATGCGGCTTTACGACAATAATACATATTCTTTTGTATTCAAATGTCTACGTATTAAAGATCCTATATTTAAATAAAATTTATTGTATTACTTGCTTTAACTCACAAACACATCTAATACTTTTGATTGTATCCTTAACATTTATAGGTTTAAGGAATATGATTTTTATCGACACATGACAAATTAAACACGCGATTTTTATATTGCCAGAAACAAAATAAAAACTTTAAAACCGAGAAAATACTTCTACCATGAATAGACCATTCACGCATACAGACGTATATTTTCTACACAATATTATCCTAATGCATAAATGTGCTAACTTGCATTTTACGCTCGGCTTACATTTATAACGAGTCCATCCACATTTGCACCACGGTTAAAGGTGTTGACTTTTTGGGTGTCGAACCTGTACATATATTTTGAACGTTAAATTTTCTTTAAAATAAAATAATTTTGTATATAGTAAAACAAACATCGTTGATTATTAACTTGATATCGCATGTCTATTCGATGTGTATCATTAATCTAATGGATCTGGTTTTTAGTTATTTGTATGAATGTTCTTCTTTTTTTTTCAATTTGTGCGGGTTCTGACTAGAGGGAGTAACAGGACAAAATTATTACAAAAAGTTATTATGTTATTATGTACACCTGTAAAATATGCAAGTCCTCGAGAATGCGTTGAGTTGCAAGGAAAATCTGATCTCTGAGCAACAGCAATACAACATAAGTTTCATGGAATAAGATTGAAGCTACAAACTGGCCGCAATATGTGATTTCTTCATCCAATTTATTGTGGGAAACTTGAGTTTAAAAATTCTTGAACAAGTTTACTACATAAACTATAATTGTTGTCGTATCGCCAGTGGTGTGTCATCCAAATATTAGAGTAATGTATTCTGGAAAAACTGCAAATGGTACTTTGCTTTTAATCGTTCTGGAAGTAGATGTAGTCCAAATAATGGATCGCTTAGTAACACTGCTCAAACATTCACAAATATCCTAACGTGCGAATGACCTTGGCGTAAATGGCGACCTCTGTATGCCTAATGGCCCCATGTTATGACAGTTCAAAATACCATTGTGGTAAACGCAAATTCGTCAGTCAAGAGAAGAACGCAAGTTTGGCTGATTAACTTCTCAGTGTTTGAATAACTCACAGAGGCGAAGAAAATCTAGTTCCGTTAACCTTTGCACGCGTTGAATATGATGCAAATGACCTAAATTGTTTTTGAAAATTTTTGATTTTTTGATTTGCTGTAGTTTTGTTTAAAGTTCACTCTTCTGCTTGTTGCACTCTGCATGATCCCTGAACGCCGCGACTTTCGAAACACGGGATTACCGATAAGCTGTATCCCGAAGTCGGTACACGACTCTCACAATCGCCTCAATCAAGGGTTGACGTCTATATAGGAAGTGTTCTATGTACAAATTTTTTGCTTCAAGAATATTTAGCCGTGCTTTGTCATAAATTAAAATCGTGTTGCTACATTCGATACTCATACACATATCCATATTTCACCTCCTTCTTTATTCTGTATTATTTGAAACTAATCATATAGGTACTTAAAAATACAAAAATTTCGCGATATGCAAGTAAAAATCGATAAAATATCTCCGATTTAAGTGTTATAAACAGTCTCAAAAAAAACCGCAGCTGCTAGTTAAACAAGATCAAAGAAAAAGATAGACGTAATATCAGAATGCAGAAAACCACGGACAAAATATAAATAAATAGTTCTACTAACTACTACAATATTTAGCTGCAAGTTTTTTTACAATATACGAGCACAAATATATGTATATTTTCTTTATTACAAAGTGAGTGTTTTGCAGATATGAATTGTCTTTATATAGGCTTGAACCTTAATTACATCGACTTGAGACTTGCGTTCTGTATTTGCAATTATAAATTTATACTATAAATAGAAGTAATTGTATTAGTAATTTGATATGTTCCTTGAATCTTTACGAAGTGCCTATATGTATATGATAAATAGAATTACTAATATAAACTATCTGACCAACTTCTATGTTCTGAAACCAGTCACAAAACGTATCTCAGCAGAGAAAATCTAATAGCCTTTGAATGGTTTGAATATTATACGGATGAAATAAATTACATACTTCTACTACAAAATTTGGTGCATTGTTGAATATTATTGTGCCAGTATCCGTTTTCATGATAATTAAAATATTCTCCTGCTGGCCTGACGAATTTTGAAACGAGATCCTGTATCCCGAAGTCAATATACGGCTCTCACAATTGTTTCAGTCGAAGGCTGTTTTAGAAAAAATTCTCTTAAAAAGTGGCGAATATTTTGCCCTATTTTACTATAAATTAAATTCATAGCGGTGTATATGATATTTATGTAAGGTGTAATGGAGATGATTCCTTTTGCAGTCGTTGTTTACTGTTTTTATCGGTTGTGTACATTGCGATGCCCTACAAGTTTTCTTCTGAGGAATATGCCAATATGGTGTTTATTTTGGGCACTAGTGATGGCAATGCCAAAGCTGCAGTTGCCGAATATTACCGTCGGTATCGTAATCGTAGGACTCCAAGTTACAAAACATTTAGTGGGACATATCGAACATTACGAGAAACTTGCATGCTTCCCAGTGTTCGTATTCTGTCCGAAAGAAATCGTGACGTTCAAGAAGAGGAAAGCATCTTTAATGCAGTAGAGCGCAGTCCGCGTTCTAATACCAGACGCCTAGGTATCCACGTTAACGTTTCACATTCTAAGGTATGGAGAATTCTTCATGAAAACGGATTGTATCCTTTTCATGTGCAAAAAATGCAACATTTAGAACCACATGATTATGCCAACCGTTTACACACTCATTTTACAAATCCTCATGCCACTGTATAATCTAATTTTCAACGCAGATTTAGTGTCATTGTCTGGTGTTGTGTATGACCAATTCATTCGCCCGGGAAATTTAACTGGTGCCACGTAAGTTCACTTTCCACAAGAAGAATTATCGCAGCTTCTTGAAGATGTTCCTCTACAAACAAGACGCCAAATGTACGTCCATATGATGGGGCGCCTGCACATTTCTACCATGAGGTAACAGCTCATCTGAACCAGGAATTCTCCCACCAATGAATTGGTCGCGGAGGCTCAATCAACTGGCTTGCCAGAGTCCCAGATTCAACACTCCTAGATTACTTCATCTGGGGGTGAATGAAAAACATCGTGTACCAGGTTAGGATTCAAATACGAGAAGAGTTGTTTCAACGCATTCTCGATGCCGCCGCGACAATAAGGCACGAACGTGTGAAGTTACAAAATGTTACAGGCGCCGTTCACATTCGTGCGAATCTTTGCCTTCAGGTACAGGGAGAAAATTTTGAACATTTGCTTTAAATTTGTTTTTATTCTAACTATAATTTCCATTCTTGTTAATGATATCTCACAATAAAAGTTTTTTTTTCCTGATTACTTCATATTGCCGTAACTCGTTAATTATAAATGTCATCCCATTATTATATTTACATTTTTTGCCCCACATAACACCAAGCATCACCGCCATAAACCCTGTATAGGTTGCTATTACAAATACACGGATTCACAGCCAACGTAATGTCCATACTGAATGTAAATGACAGCACTCTATACGACAGCCTGTGATTCCCATGTGTTAACTGATAATGAAGCAGAGCTGAACTCACGTGCCATGTCCTCAGTCACGCCACTCCCCTATTTTTAAATTTCGTATATGCTATCAATTTGTGTTGCGAAAAAAATGTGCTCTCATATTATCTGGCATGTTCCCAACCTCGCCTTCGTACACGCTTTCAGTTGTGTCGTTTGATTTTCACAAAAAGAAAATTTTGTGCTTTTGTATTAATCAGACTAGTCACTAGTCATTTCTGGTAAATATATTTTGTTCATGTTGCCACATTAGTGGAGATATGAAATGTTGAATAGGATATTTTTTTAGCACGAAATAATATTAATAATAAAATTGATATTGTTTCTTAACCGTTTTTTTTTGTTAAACAATGAAATTTGCACGGGTTTTTCGGTCCTTTTATAATAAAAATCTTTATTTTCAATATTGCGTCACAATTCTGTGACTTCTTCCGGAAATTATATTATTTCTAAAAATCCGTAGAAATTTTATTGTTTATTAACAATAAACACTTTCTTTCGTGGGATTTTTGAGAAAATGTTTCCGTATCTGTGCTTTGTACTATTATGAGATTTGCAAAACACGAACTCAGTATTTCCACAATTGTCGATCTATTGAAAAACAAGAAAATGCAGTATTACGTTTTATTTGTCGATTACTTTTATATTTGTGTTCGTAATTTTATATTGAAATGAGAATTTCGATTAACATTAAAACATAAAGGTCTGTCATGTAATAATCTGGCATTATTAAATAGGTACAATAGCGTTCTATGTTTATAAAAAGCAATAATTTATTCTTTCGTAATTTGTGTTGTGTCTGGATGTGCAAAATGTGTATTCATTAGATTGCATATACATTACGTATTAACTTCGATGAAAGCTACCAAATAAATTTGATTGCTCAGTTATCAACTTTTTTAAGTTAAAGATTTTAATATCAACAAAGATTTACGAACACTAAAAATATTCTCTAATTTTAGATTCATATATCGATTCCACATAATTATGGTTTGGTATTCGCTGGTATTTCCCTGCGGTGGAGCTGTGGACATGCATTTGCTGAACTCAATGAAAGAAAAATCATCTCATTCATTATTTCTACGACCACATAGAGCTGTAGTTGTTTGTATATAAATGTTACCATTATACCTTTTTTTCATTTTTTATTTCATACCATACAAAAATAAGATAGCATACGTATGATTGTATCTGCATTTAATTGATTATACAGATAAATTAAAATAAATATGAAAGGTATTTTGCGCATAAACAAAGCTAGTAGGTACTTAGCCATCTATTTACATAAATATTCCAAATGCAATCGCTGTAGATAAATATTGCACAAATCTATAACTATACTGAAATAGAATTTATCACTATTGCATTGAAAATAAATTTTGTAATTTTAATTTAACATTGCGAAATTTGCACAATGACTTTTCTCAAATTTGACATGTGTTTACAACATATCTGGAAAACGTTCAAAACTTTATTTTTCTGCTTGTAGGACGAATAAGATTTCATATAAAGTTTTTAAATAATTTAATAAACGCAAAACAGTACCATATCATATTAATATGAAATAACTGTGGATTAACATTCTAAATTAAAATAATAATGACGTATACCACTAGAAACGAAGAGATAAGTCTGTTAAATTATCAAATTTTACAAATGATTATAAGCTAACATATAATTAAAATGTATGTTTTAATATGATATGAAATATCAGAGTCATTGTTTGAAATCGTCTCGTGTATTTTTATTTGAACTGCGCACTTGTAACAAATGATAACAAAGACTTCCGTATCAAGATTGTATGAGACGATATTAATTTCTGACGAAATACGAGTTATTTGTGTGAAATCGCGGAAATCAATATATGTATGTACCTAAATAGCGTCAATTTCATCATAAAACTATATTAATTGTAGAGCTAACCTACTTTATGAAGTGCTAATGTCGTCAGTATATTTATGTGCACCATATTTAACTCTGAGTTTATAAAATTTAATTTAGATAGACATCTTTATTTTAATAACTCTTGAATTTGTAATCTCCCACTATAAATACTTTATAATGTGCGCAATTGAATTGTCACACATTACGGTTTTGCAATATAAAATTCCCAACAAATTATGTGCATCAATAGGAAGCTAAGGTCATGAGATTTGACTTTGTTATACTATTATTATGCATAAAAAAGTGACCTAAAATTAGTACTGTGATTTAACTAACACAAAAGATAGTAACAACAATATAATACGCCATAAACGACGAAAAATATAGAAAAGGAAAGTTTACTTAGGTACACAAGAAATAGTGGCATCGATTTTGCATAACCTATGATGAACGAAGAAGATTCGTCATGTGAATTTTGACCTTAGCTGTACAGTGATTTTTAAATTTATAAAGCGAGCAACATTACCGACAAATACTAGAACCATTCATGAATAGTCTGCACGATGATCAACTAACACACTAACACTGGGATATTTCCAACGGGATGGAGCTCCAGAACGTATGGCAACGGTACCCTACATTATCTAGCGTGTAGTTTGTAGATATCCGATTGTGTTGGTATATAAGGAGCAACGCACGGCTCGTTAAATTCAATTTAAGTCTATTCGCAAAATGTGAACGTCTTTTTATTTCATAATGACCCGTGCGTGTACCAATAATCCCAATAGCTTCTGTTGTATATGTGGAGAATTCATTGCCCAACGACATAAACCGAATATTATGCCTTTAATAGAAAATTTATTTTCACTATTTTAGTCTAAATATGCTCGATACATTCAATTCAAAATCAATGTCAAACAGAAATTCAACATGGCGGCTTTCGAGATATCCATAACAACTTTCTTAAGTTAAATAGGCGGCATATTGGATTTTTATACCACTAAGGGTGGGTTTATCAATGTGAGGATAAAAGTGTTAGGTAAGTTGCAAAATAAAGCATTGTAGTTGCTAAATTTTATCTGCCAGTTAGCAATATCTGTCAGTTACTTAACTAACACTTTTGTCCTCATATTGATAAACCCACCCTAAATAAAGTTTTTTATTCTCTTTTCATCCATGTAACATAACCTATAATTGAGTAACGAAATACTACTTTAATTAACAATTTTATATTTTAATCAAGTAGACTTGCGATAACTTAAACAATATCAAATGAAATACAAAAAGCAACAAATCTCAATTTTAAAATTCATAGATAATCTTCAAAATAGTGATGTTGTTTTTTGTATTTCATTTGATATTGTTTGGGTTTATGCAAGCCTACTTAATTAAAATATAAAATTGTTAATTAAAGTAGTACTTCGTTATTTAATTATAGGTTATGTTACATGAATGAAAAGAGAATAAAAAGCTTTGTTTAGTGGTATAAAAATCCATATCCAATATGGCGCCTATTTAACTTAAGAAAATTGTTATGGTTATCTTGAAAGCCGCCGTCTTGAATTTCTATTTGACATTGATCTTGAATTGCTTGTATCGAGCATATTGCTTTTTATGCGAAACTTTTTTTCATAACTTTTATACTTACAGAGATATTCGACTTAGAAGAAAATGGCGGTTTTTGATTGTTTTTTACATAACTTCTGAATGGTTCGAAATTTTGAATTTTTTAAAACAGATTCTAGATCAGCGCATAAAACTGCAAAGCATTGCCCATTTAAACAAATCTCTATCTTCAATAATAAGGAAGATGTCCATGCAATCCCACCCGATTTGGGACAAGACCTCACTTAGTAAATCAGTCGGAATTAAATGACCTTATTCGAGATTCAAACTTGTCAAAAACTCAAGCAAAAATACTACGATCTAGATTTCAAGGATAGAAGCTGATGTTGGCTCCGGGTACACATATTTCCAAATCGAATGTACCATCTTTGGCAAATTCAATGCGAATTTTTCAGCGAGGAATTTTCCATTTACTAAATAAAGGCTATACTTTGAAGTAAATTTAATTTCTCTAAAAGAGAGTACTGCTTTGTTGAACTTCTTTAGAGTAATTAAATTCACTTTAAAGGAAAGCCTTTATTTACAAAATCAACATTCCCCGATCAAAAATTCGCATTTAAATTGCCAAAGATGGTACACAAGAGTACTTCTAAAGATACGTTTATAGGGAAACAGCTGAGTGAGAGATCTTCGATGAGGAAAGAGTAGCGGACCGCAGGAAGATATTTCTGGGCACTATGAGCGGTAATTGGCTTGATTATCACTGGTCAACATGATTTTTGTCTCAGTAGTAGTACCAATAGTTATACTTAATGTTGTTTTTTTATCCTATTTTTATACAGGGTTTCCACGACCAAGTGGGACATAGGGAGAATACATGTAAAATCAGTTTTCGGTGAATATTATCTCCCTAATACTACTTCATTCAAAATTAAGGGCCGCATATTATAACTGCGTTAAAACAATGAACATCTCCACAATCATAATACAAAGAAAGTCATTTTAATAAAGCCAAAAAATTATTATTTTTAAATCTATTGTTCGTGAATTCCTAATAAGGCTTTTAATACGTGACTTAGTGCAAGCGTCCGTGGTGTAATAGTTCGCGCGACGGCTTAATAACGCAAATGCACGGATTGTTGAGGGTTCGAATCCCGGCAGATTAGTTTTATTTTTTATCTCCAACAATAATGCTACAAATTCAATAACACTATAAAAATCAGAGATCTTAAAGACTATAAAATCGATTTTTTGAGGATTAACGTAAATAATGAATAATTTTTACAATAACAAAAATGATCACGTGCTATTATATTATTCGATTTTTAATTGTTACTAACGACAAATCATTTGTCAAACTAAGCAACAAACCTTAATCAAGCTTTTAAAAAAATAAAAAATAAAATTCATTTCTCGGATTCGAACCCCAAACAATCTGTGCCTTACTTTATTAAGGTGTCACGTGAACATCTGCGCCACGGCCACTTGCAGTAACTTACGTGTTAAAAGCCTTATTAGGAATTCATGTACAATAGGTTTAAAAATAATAATTTTTTTGGCTTTATTAAAATGACTTTCTTTGTACTATGATTGTGGAAATGTTCATTGTTAACCCAGTTATAATATTCGGTACTTAAATTTGGATGAAGTAGTATTAGGAAGATAATATTCACCGAAAACCGATTTTACATGTATTTTCCCTATGTCCCACTTGGCCGTGGAAACCCTGTATATGTATTCGGAATTTCTCCAATACGTACAATTTTTTTGTTACTTTTATTTTGGTCCCATTTGCCAAATAAAAGCCTCAAGAGCATTGTAAATATTACGGAATCAAATGAGCTATCTCAAAGGGTTCTTACTGCTGTGCATGTCCAAACATATATATATAGACATGTCATTTCACACATAATCTTAGTATAGCACACACATGTGGAAAGTGTAGTAGGGACAGAGAAGACCAAAACGAATGGCCTAAACGTAAATCACTCACTCCTGGACAGAAGAATGTGAAACATGACGCATTTTGTAATGCTAGAAATATGTATGTATCTCCGATAGATATCAAACTAGGATTCATGAAGAATTTCAACAAAATCATGGACACTACTTCCTGTATTTCAAGTAGAAGTTTTCTAAAATTAATAACGCAAACATTAAAAAAGGAATTAAAAAGGAGTCCGCAAATACGATCAGTAGTGATATTTGAAAAGTTTGAGGAACTGTTGAATCCACTGGAGAAAGCAACTTGACAAGTATTCAAAGATGATACTTACAATTTTTTGCGAAAATCCGAAGCAGAACGCTTTAGCTATGGAAAAGAGGTTTTAAGACAAATGAAATTCAAATATGCTGATCGATTATTCTTGGGACATCAAGAGGGATGCTACATATGAGAAATATACTTAATTCCTTTTTTACATGATTTTGATTTAACACGAACTACAAATCATTATATTGAATACACGTGCAATCTTTACGAAATAAAATGTTTAAGACAATAACATAAAAACTCATGGATTGTTTTTGCTCATTTTTTTAGGACTGGAACCAATCCTCTATTTTCTGATAGATGTAATAAATTTTTTTACACGATTCTTTTACACGTATTCTTCGGGAACGTATCTATCGTGTAAATACAGAATTAGGTGTATAGCATAAATTCCTCGTTTCTTAGCTTCCAGGTGAGTCAGAATGTTTGAATATTGTTTAGATATAATGTTGGAAGTATTAAAATATTTCAAATTACAAATGCCTGTTTTCTTGTTGGGGAAAAACCATATCACTCATACTTTAGCTCAGCAAGAAAGATCGAAAAATACTATCAAAATCATATATTTTTCTGTCTAACAATAAGACAAGGAAAAACTTTTTGTTCCTCAATGCTACAGTTCTTCTTATTTGTATCGTTAACTCTAATCTTCTTGCTAGTCTTTCTCTTTGTCGTTTGATTTTGAACGTGATCTGAAGTACATACATCCAAATACATAAACATAAATGACTTTAGATAGGTAAAATAGAATAATTATTGATTCAACAAATAGAAGATTTCTAAAAATAATATTTTTAAGACAATAGCCCAGTGCCCAATATACGTATGATAAATGTTAAAATTAAATTCGTCAATATACAAAAGACAGGTAGTGCAAGTATATAGAAGATATTAGACTCATTAAGTACACCTATTTGAAAACTGGAATCTTTTGTCAATAGAAATAATTGATGTAATTACGTAGTAATCATACATAGCAAGGTCACTGCGCTATACATTATAGTTTATGATTTCATATGATTATTTGTTATATAGGATACAACGACACTTTAGAGTACAAAAATCTATAGAAATTCCCATATTCAAAGATGAATAATAAACGTTAACGCGCAAATTGGAATATTAGACCTACGATTGTTAAACAGTTTATTTCTCAGATAATTAACACATGAAAACTTGTTGTATTAAACATTTTATCAAATATTTGCTCTTCAGTCAAGTTTTAACTGGAATACAAAAAAAAATTATATCCATAGAATAATGTTAATATAGCATGACGACAATGGCCAATGTCCGATGATCAATTGTGTAGAATTACAGCTTGCAAGTAATTATTAACATAAAGATTTTAAACTAAAAAATAATTCATTCTGAACTTTTACATTAATCTTGATGGGAAAAAAAAAAATGTCTGGGAATTACGAACCTCTATGAAACTAGACAAATATAAAGTTTACAATACATACATCAATTGAATAGTCAACTTCAACTTTTACATTCTTATTATATATGAATATCGAAAAATAAATAAGCATAGGGGATATCATAACATAGCAACTATTAAACTACCTCACGACTCAATTAGTTTTCTATTGGAATTTAATAAAAGCTGAAATCTTTGAGTAATACAAACAACATAACGGAAAGTATTTCGAGAAAATAGTAGTAATAAGTAACTAAAAATAATAAACTTACTCCACCGAACCCTTTTACTGGCCGTATATACCATAGCTCAATTATTCAATTTGTGCATAGCGTTGTTCAGCATATTGCCCATTACAGTGGACCCTAGACTCTAGTTGTCCGAATGGCTCATTACTTCAGTAGCCCCAAAAGAAACAATCCAACCGTGTCAAATCCAGCGGTCTGAGTGAAAGTCAAATCCGAAATTCGCTTCTAACTATTCTTGAATGCTAGTAAAAGACTGGCAATGTGCTCTATCCTGCTATTAGTGCAAATTGCGACGAATGTGAAGCGAAAATTCATTCAAAATCCGTTCCAATAATTTTAAAGCTGAATGTACTTACTACTAATTAGTCTAGTGTTCAGAATTCTACATCACTTACTGATAATACTGGTATTTACTAGTTACTTTCTCTTTACTCTATAAAAATCAAATTATAATTTGTCCAGAACTGACTGCAATTCTGTGTAAAGTAACTTCATCGGAAAATAGGATACTTCGACAGAAGTTAGGATTACCCTGTATTTTTCCTTGTATACGACTAATAAATTTGAGTTTATACGACTTTAGACCGTTCTTTAAATATACGCTAAAGCGGATTAAAGATGATTGCCATAAGATATGAAGAGAAGTGATTATAATATATAATGATCACTCTGTACAAACTTTTTATAATTTCTCCTTACATTTTTTATTCATCGTCGTCCACAATAATGCTTCATTAAGAATAGACGTATCATGGCATTTTTGTATGACATGCTTCTTTTAAGAGTTATTCAGAGTGTTTGAATATGAAGTTGAAATTTTGAAACACGTTTAGATTAACACTATAAAACGGAAATTACAAGTCTGTTGCGTACTTTTTGGGACACACTGTATATCAGGAAACTATCCACAAAACGATCAATATCTTCTTCCGTAAAATTTATACTGTAAGCAGTTCAAGTCTTTATAGTTTCAAATAGCTTGCTTTTATAATAACGTACGGTAGGCAGGTTCTAATCTGGCATACTTGACACACCATACACATTTGAAGTAAGTTTTAAGAAAATTTGAACCATAGCCTCTCGACTATTATCTCATGAGACCCTTTGCCATAAATAACGAGTAAAGTCACTGAGACATAAGGTTTTAACCAATATAACCAATAGGAAAAAAATTGAAATAATAAAGCTTGTAAAATAGGTGTCTGTGTTTGTTGGAGTTCTGGGTATCACTTCAAGAGTTCTAGCAATACTCGTTCAATATTTTGAAAGTCGTTGCCATTTTTCATATATCAAAAACAAAAAATAAATTTCAAAATTTTGATTTTCTTTTTGGAATTCTGGGTAGCATCTCAAGAGTTCTAGGGATAACTACTGAGGTTCGAAACGCTCCGATTAATATTATGGAAGTTATCACGATTTTTCGTACTTGAGAAAATTTGGAAAATCATAATTTTTGGAATTTTGAATTTTTTCTTTGAATTCTGGATAGCACCTCAAGAGTTCGAAGTGGTCAGATATATAGTTTAAATTTTATCGCGAGTTTATACAAAAATGAAGTGCCAGGTTCACAGACGTAAAATAGTTCTACGTTGCTAACTCAACTGCGTGCTATTTTAAAAGATCTTAAATAGACAATTCAGATTATAGTATACATATAATAAACCTAATGCAGTATTATTTAAAGTAAAGTCACGTCTGTTTTTGTCGACGAAAACTGCAAACAACTGTAACTCCGTCAATGATGGTTGGCACCAACTATAGAGAAAGACAATAGATACATGTAAACATAAGAAATAAAACTATTTAAGTTTAATAAGAAATTATCCATTGAGTTTCCTAAAAATGTACCATAAAATGGCTTTATTTTAATATTATGTTATATCTCTCCTTTTGTTTTATACAGAAAATTCCTAAAAAAATAAACTGTACATATTCTGAAAGTTTTCCGTAAATACTTGCAAATATAATTAGTCTAATAATAAAACAGGTTACACAAGATTATAACTTATGATACAAAAAAATCAGTTAATAACTTTATTGTGAGGTTTTAGAACAATAGATTATATATACACAAATTATCTATACAGTGAGGTCGCAAAGTAAATAAACTTTAGAAAACATGAAAAGAATTTTTTTCTTCGACAACTGGCTATAGTAATTTTATAAAATGGTCATAGATTAGCAGTAGATGCTTACTTTTCTCAACAATTCTTGTCGAATTTGTGATGTAATGGTAGCCTTGGTACGTTTATTTCCATTAGAGTTCGTTGTTCGAAAATTAATCAAGTTAGACGTTAGAATTGAATTAAAATTGTTTTTACGACAGGAGTAACATAGCAGTGAACAAAGTCATCAATTAAAAAAAATTGCTATTATGGTTATATAATATCAATATAATATACAGTATCGGCCGTAATTAAACATATTTCCTGATGAATCCGCTCCTTTAATTTTAAACTTTTTGCTCAAATAATTGGAAAATCAGTTTTGATTCACTTCCAACAACTTTTCGGTAATTCTATATACCGTGATCAACTAGCCATCAAATGTTTCTTTCGGTTGCACATGAATTTTCTAATGCAACAAATAATTGTGGAATACTGAGTGGAACAAAAATACCCATGAAGTCAAAAATTTAACTAATTAAGTAGCGACTACATAGCATTTGAAAGAAAATAAATCTTCGATTTCCTGAATTTTGTTTCATACTTTACGAACTCGCTGTACATACATATTATACGTAATTATAATATAACCAAATAAATGAAGATTGCTAGAAGTAAATTTAGGATAAGTAAATATTTTTTGTAATTATTATTAACCTCAAAATCATCACGTAATTCAAAACTATCAACAAGAAGACCAAGTATACTTAAACAATAAACGGAAAATTACATTGTTCAAATATTTATACGGTTTTAGCGACTGCATGGTCACAAATATAACAAAGACGAGCTAAATTTGCTAACTCATCAGAAGTAGCTGCTCTTATACTAACAGCATGTAATGTATTAGGTCCTACCATCCGTCCAACACACCTGAAAAGAATTACAAAATAAGTCCGCATAAAATGTTTATGCTAAATGAAATGTTAATTTCATTAAAAATCAATTTACCTAAGCATTTGCCCGACGTGAAAGTCGTCAATATTAATATGATCGTTAACATAATGAACTACTTGAAGTATTGGACCTTTCTTGTCTCGTAAAAGCATAACTTTCTGTAATCGGATACTACCTTCCTTTATAGATATTACAGATGCTAAAGAAATAACAATTACAACAAAATAAAAATTAAAAAATAAGCAACAATTTGTATGACGTGTAAGTATAACTTACAAATTACTTCATAGTAACAAAAGTTATCGTAAGCTTTGTTCCATTTAATAATTCGTTCTGCAGTTCCAGTAAATATTCTGTATTCACTTCGATCATTCGTCTGAAAACAAAAAAAAAAAAAAATGTTTTCTAATTTCAAAGTAAAGATTAATTTCGCAAGGTTGAACAATTACATACTACATAAAAATGAATGATTTGAATAAAGTATGTCTAATAATATATTTTCTGTCAATTCTATGTATAGATACGATTTTTAAGTCTAAAATTAACTGGTACATACAAGTCATTGTTCTTATTCCGTAAATTTAAATGTAAACAATTCAACTTATTACATACTACGTATTTGGAAACTATGTTCAAATTCTAGTCCATTCCTTTTACAGTAAAAGTTTGTAAAAGTACTTTATTATTGAATAATAGTGACTGCAAAATGTAAGGTAACGAATTCATTTAAAATGTTGTCTGCATAATTACATTTAATTCTTTTGTTAGAAGAGAAAAGAGAAACTTTAATTAACAAATTACCAAAGGCGACAACTTTTTTCAGCACTCTTGAGAAGGAAATCAAAAATTTAACAAAAACTAGTACGTTATTGAATCGCCAAACAATGGTAATAAAACAAAAGCAAGTTAAACAATATATCAAGTCCAAAGTCTTGCAAGTAAAATCTTCACAACAATTAGAACTAAATGGGCTTTAATAACTTTTAAACCCTACAAATCACCTGGAGAAGACGGAATATTTCCAATGCTATTGCAGAAATGCATAGACGTCCTCCTTCCAATACTAGTAAGCCTATACAAAGCGAGCTACAGCTTCGGCTACATACCAACACGGTGGAGAGACCTAAATGTGGTGTTTATACCTAAAGGGGGAAGGCGATCACCCGCAGAGCGTAAAGACCATTAGTCTCTGATCATTCCTTCTCAAGAGAATGGAGAAGATGTTAGATCAATATTTTAGGAATGAAGTAATGGTAAGATACCCGCTTCACCCTAACCAACAACCTACCAGAAAACAAAATCAAGGATATCGACCCTCCATCACATCACAAGTAAAGTGGCGGAGTCACTAATGGCAAAAGAAATAGCCCTTTGCGATTTTCTTGATGTAGAGGGTGCTTTTGATAACACCCCCTTCGAGAGTATAGAAAGGGTGGCTTCTGTCAAAGGGTTTCACCCGTCGACGACTGAGTGGATTAAAGCCATGCTACAAAGTCGACGAATAAGCGCTACGCTAGGATCAGAAACCGCTACAGTCAGTGCCAGCAGAGGATGCCCCAAAGGAGAGGTCTTATCACCGCTGCTCTGGTGTCTTGTTGTTGATGATCTCATAAGTAACCTTACCAGAGACGGATATGAGGTACAAGGATATGCTGACGATCTAGTAATCATGACCCGTGGTAAGTATGATCAAATCAAATCGCAAGTTATGCAAAGAGCACGCATAGTTGGTGTAAAAATCATAACCTGCGTATAAACCCCCAAAATATTACTATCATCCCTTTCACAAGGAGAAGAAAAGTCTATCTTAAATCTACCTCTATAGAGGGAAAAAGTATTAGCTTCAGCAATGAAGATAAATACTTAGGAGTTATGTTGGACAGCAAACTGTCGTCCTCAAAGACGTGTATATACGAAATTTCGTCGTCCTGATGACGACTCTTTTTGCTGGGACGCGGTGACAAAAGGCAGCAGTGCCACTGCCCACATATCTAATATCTAATAATATCTAATATCCAGTAGATCAAGTCGTCAACATAAGCAATACGAAGCCGGTACCAGAAGCTAACTTTCACAAAATTAATGAGTCCACCGGTCCTACCGGTTTAAAAAAAATCACCACGCAATTATTAACGATGCTTTCATAGAAAAATGTTTAAAAAAGGTTTAGAATAATTTAAAAATAATTATGGGATTTTTTTGGCACTACACAGACAATACACAAAAAAAAAATTTGTCGGCGAAAGTATTAAAGTACAACATTCTAATGTCCTATCGTATATTTGATAGGACATGATTAATGTATTCCAGATCTACAGGAACTATACTATGTATCGTATACCAAGACCTAACTTTTAATGTAATGATCCTCTTTATATGAGCGAAAGAAGAATGAAAATATGATTTCTATGTGTTAACAATGTCAAGAAATACGCATGCTATCCTGCTGGACAATTGTGTGTTGTATGCTATCGCTGTCTAACAGAAAGTACCCACCACTGTTCTTTCTGTCTCGATCTTTTCAATTTCAATAAATTCAACGAAGCCCTCATCCCTACTACTGCAAGAATGCAATCCACAGGTAGCAAATAATATCCCGATATAAGCTTTTCAACAATGGAAGTGTAACAAGAAAAAATTAGTCAACACGAAAACAGCACGCACTATGGAAATTAATATTGATATCATATACAAGATGTTATATTGCATATACGAACATATGTTTAGGTGTTATGAAAAAGAAGAGCAACATTGGAATAATGTGTTAAAGCGAGTGGTAGAAGTGATAAAATTCATATCTGAGAGGGGATTCGCATTTTGGGAAACAGAGGAACAATTTGGATCTTCTCAAAATTATAATTATTTAGGAATTGTAGAACTAATCCGAGAAATCCGATCCATTTTGCCAAAATCATATTAACAAGTGTTTGAATAAAGGATCTGGTACTAAGTTACATAAGTTAATTACTTTAATGAGAAAGAACGTTTTTCAAACAATTATTAATGAAACAAAAGCGGTAGGTATCTTATTCGATAATTGTTGATTCTGCATCAGATATTTCACATGTTGACCAGTTAACAACAATATTTCGTTATTGTTTTCAAGGTAATAATTTTGAAAGATTTTTTTATTTGTATTAACAGCCATACAGGCAAATCATTATTTAATGTGACAAAATCATTAATGGTAGAGAATAATATTAATTTAAAAAATTGTAGAGGTCAAAGCTATGGTAATGCTAATAATATGCCCGGTAAATATAAAGGATTACAGGCCGAAATAAAAACGGTCAATAACCTTGTATATTATGTCTCTTGTGCTGCACATTCATTGCATTTAATAGGACAGTGCAGTATTGATAGCTGTTTAAAAGCTATCTTTTTTTTAATATTTAAATAACATTAGTAAAACTAGTGAATAAGACCTCACATTTTAAAGTACCCCCGCGCCTCACTGCACCTAATCTAATACGAAGTTATGTGTATGTATAGTAACTGGTATTAGTTTTACAAAGGCAGTGCCATGCAAAACCAGTTAAAGAAGAAAAAATCTAGGTCAGTCTCAAGAATAAAATTTGGTTTTAAACAGAATAACTTTATTATATCTACAGTTTTAACTTGGTTAGTTGCTTAATGTTTTTTTGCTTTGCTTCAATAGCGGATATTTGCTGCCTAATATGTGCTACACATGTTCAATATTTACATATATACATTTCTGATATATGGGGTGAAAAGTACATGATCTTGAAGAATATCTCTAATGTTCCTATCAGCAGTTGACGCTCTGCCATTGATCATCACTAACTCTTTGGGTGCGTCTAAACTTACTCAAACTCTCTAACTCACTAACATTATGTATTTTTTTTTTGCTTTTGTATTGTATATTTACTTTATTATAACGCGGTCAAAAGCCAGAAGCCGTCATAACAGAGACTCGGACCGTGAAAACCTTCGATGTCGTTGTTAAAGATGTTTATAATTAGCTTTACCTTAAATTTGCATTAAATCTTGTCAAAGTTATTAAATTTGGCAGGAGACATTATTATGCAACAAACAAATGAAAAGATAAATTCATTCGAAGATGTTGTAAAATAATAGTTCTGTTTGTTTTTGTTAAGAATAAATTTTCTGGTTTCTAGTATTTGCTTATCATTCTTTCGATAATTTGCTATTGTAAAATATTTTTATATTATCGGTTCCAGAATAACACACTTTCTTTCAAAAGTAAGAAAAAAAAAACAGAGATTGTAATAGGATTTTAGTTGTTGACCTTGTTAGTTTTGCCATATAAAAATTGCAAAAACTTGTCTTTTTCTTGCATTATTCCTTATTTAAGTGTATGTTTTTATGACATTATTCGAATCGTTGGGAAATGTTCTTTTATAAAAATCAAAAAAATATATATAGTGCAATTTGAAAAAAAAAAGTTGAATTACATTTCTCGCGAATCATGTCTGACAAACAGATAATTTGCATTGCTGTTTGTAGTCTTTACGAAACCCTACAGTTTCATATATAGATCATTAAAATCAGATGATAAATAAAGACATTACAGCCTTTGGAAATTTTTGTGGAACACCCGGTATACAGTGTGTTTCACTTTTCATGGGGACACCTAAATAACTTTTTTATTTTGAAAGCAATCAATATAAAATTTTTATCAGTTATGTAGGCCACGACAATGCATCTTTTCATATGAATAGAGTTTTTATAAAGTCAAAATCTAGCCAACTACGATTAAAATAAAAAATATCGTTTCAAGTCGGGTCATAGTAGCGATTAAGATAGAGCAAAAAAGTATTAAGAAAAGTTATTACAAATCACTCAAGAACTCCAAATACCAAATTTCTCTGAAAAATTTGTAATTTTACATTTTTCTCCATTTTTATGCCATCAGCAGATGATAATTTGTTATTGCAATAATAAGAGTGCCATGAAACAAGAAAACGATTCATCAGTTCAAACGTCAAACATCAAACGTCAATTCACTAAACAGTTTACTTCAGTTGCAACTATCGAACTTTGCTAAGCAATGGCCGATAGACATTTAAGTATTGCTGAAAAAGTAGAAATTATTCGAATTGTTGGTGACAATGTACGTTCTACCCGAGAGGCGGCAAGAGAGTTTAACGCGAGGCACCCTGGCTTGATGATTTACCACTGGATGAGAGGCGAGATTTGTACTTCCAGCTAGATGGATCCCCGGTTCATAACGCAAGAATAGTGCGAGCATGGTTAGACGAGAACTTTCCGTTAAGATGGATAGGTCGTAATAGCCCGTTAATAGAGTGGGCTCCTAGATCGCCTGACATTACACCACTTGACTTTTTCCTTTGGGGAACTATTAAAAATGTTGTGTATGCATCAAGACCTCAAAACATACAGGAACTGTGTCAGAGAATCCGACAAGCCTGCCGAGAAATTTCCCCAGAAATACTACGACGAGTTGTACTGAATCACAAAAGACGATTGGAAAAATGTATCCGTCTTCAACGTGATCTAGTTGAAAAAGATCCTATTTAAAATATTGTTCGTTAAATTGTTGCTATATTTTGTTCTTTAATACTGAATAAAATTTGCGAATCGTTTTCTTGTTTCATGGCACTCTTATTATTGCAATAACAAATTATCATCTGCTGATGGCATAAAAATGGAGAAAAATGTAAAATTACAAATTTTTCAGAGAAATTTGGTATTTGGAGTTCTTGAGTGATTTGTAATAACTTTTCTTAATACTTTTTTGCTCTATCTTAATCGCTACTATGACCCGACTTGAAACGCTACTTTTTATTTTAATCGTAGTTGGCTAGATTTTGACTTTATAAAAACTCTATTCATATGAAAAGATGCATTGTCGTGGCCTACATAACTGATAAAAATTTTATATTGATTGCTTTCAAAATAAAAAAGTTATTTAGGTGTCCCCATGAAAAGTGAAACACACGTATGTATATATATTATACATATGTATTATGTTATTGTAAGTTTTATTGTTATATACTGTTTTTAAGGTTAAGCATTCAACAGTATTTTTAAAATAGTTTTTAAAGGAAGTTCAGTTCGAAAGAAGTTTACGAAATTAATTTTATTTCATCATCAATAAATAATATGAAGTTATAAGTTTATACTTATACATTGTTACACAACTTATACCAATATACCAATTTACTCTCGATACTTCTTTTCATTCTTCCGTAATTTGATGTATTTTATTTGTGGCTTCACAAGAATAAATTTATACACGTTCTTGAATTTTTAAATTCAATTACTTTTACAATGTTATGATTTGTCTGGTAGATAGGCAACCTATACTCCATCCTATTGATATATTGCCTATCCAAATGTTTGCATTTTCCCATCCAGTTCCTCATATCGGTACCCAATTTCTGAATGTGAAAGAATGTGCTTATGCTATCTAGTTCTATCTTTCTCAAATCAACGCCCCCATTGCTAAA
>CM043022.1:58228453-58272418 GCA_023690525.1 Holotrichia oblita | reverse complement strand
TTTGTATCAAGGTAAGTACGAATTTGATTTTCAGTTTACTTCTCCAATGTTTTTGCAAGCAAAATAAGAATAGATATTAGTCCGAGGCAACTAAAAGTACTAGGATTAAATGGCGGAAGGGAAGTAATCAAGGCTTATTTCCAACAATTATCAAGGAATTTATCGAATGTGTAATCGTTGGAAGGAGGAAATGAGAGCAACATTGCATTATTTTAAAATTAATAATTTCAACATCTGATAGCGAAGGTAAGATAAAATTAGCATTGCTCAAACGGTTATTATTCTAATAGTCAAACTATCAATAACAACCGGGTTATTATTTTAGTAATCATTTATTCCTTCAACATCATTTAAAGGAGCAGGTAAGAGGGTTTATTGTTTACAATGTAAAATATTTTACAATTTTAGATTTTTCCATATAACCTCAGATATATAGAGATTTGTGAAATTACGGAGATGGTTGTAGTAATTAAACGAAGATTATGTATTTTTAATTCGGAAAAAATGAAGCCGCATTAATAATATTGTCAGCGAGAGTAGGCTCTTTAGGCTTTTTAAAAACAGATTTATTTTTTTAGCATATAAAAAACCTTAAACCACCCTTCAGTGAAAGACATATACATATACATATTGATGTTACAATTTTTTGAGTTAACGGTAATTAAAATGGAATAATAAATTAAAAATGTCGTAAAATGTTAGTCGTCATTTATTATGCTTCGTACAATTATTGTTTACAAATAGCTTAACCTGATTTTGTAAATAAATATTTATGTATAAATGTAATTCGTATTTCAATCTTTATTTGACTGTGCTAGTTCGCAGTTATAGGTATATGTATAGGTATGTACATACATAAATCTTTCTTTAATTACGGCTTGATAAAACTTCGTCACAAATTCCTAAAAAAAAAAACATTTCTACAAAATCTATATTCCTATGTATGCATTTTTATTAAAAATGTAACAAATCTAGATAATTGTGATTTTACTTGGCTAGTTTTTGGCTTAGCAATTTATAATTTCTGTACTGTCCTTTGCCATTTTGAACTTGTATAACATCAAAGCGTATGTTACATAGAAGCATATATGTATAGATATGTACAGTCCCTGGCCACAATATTAGGGCCACCTACTGATAAGACGGTTTTATTGAAATATTTAAACAAATGAAAAATTTAAACAGATAAATTGATTGCAGTAGTCTAGGAAAATAATATTTCCATGCATTGTATTAACAATTAGTAATTCCACCCCTATTCTTGATCACATCCCTGTTCCTTTTCGGCATACTGTTTGATTTTTTGGTAATTTTGCCACACATCTTCAACGTTTGCTTTTAATCGTGCAATAGTATTGTTTTGTCTTGAACGAACAATTGATTTTAAAAAAATTCCACACTAACAATAATCTTCGATATCTTTCACAAATAAACTGGTTATTTTTACAGTAACACAGCCGGAACAATACTGAACCCACTTGTTAAGACACCGGCGAAGAAGGGGCACATGGCAGGTATAAAGTTATTAAGCGGCACTCTAGAGATTTATTAGGCAGAAATGTACTTAGAATATGTGTAATAAATACTAAGTATTAATATTATTCATTTTAGTACACATCTCGGAATTACATATATTAGCTCGGAGATAGAAAATAAACTTTTTAAGGTGGCCCTAATATTGTGGCCAGGGACTGTACAATAAAATCGAATATGGAAAAAGATTCGATGACTTACAGTGTATTTCAAATTTCAATGTCACGGACTTGAACATTGTAAATCTAATATTCATGACCTTCGGTTTACTTTTAATTACATGCTTATTATATAATAGGTTAGTGACATTCTCCGACTTTTTTTACTAGTTCTACTGTGTTTGATCGATTACATGTATGCATAACAGGGCCGAACAACTAAAACGTTACATTATTTATATAACTAGAACTTTCCTAAATGTGTAAATCATTACCTAATGGATATATGAATCTACCTAAGCAACACAAAGTAACTGCTTGGTTATATATAATGTTCAATATTTAAAACTTTTATCAAACTGGCGAATACAAAATATGTCTTTGGCTAGACTGTTAGATCTGTGGCGGCAAACATTTCAACATTATAGTCAAAGAACATGACAAATGTTATTTTGCAAAAGAGAAAAATGCGAACATGCTTTCATAAGGCTATATTATGATTATGTATTTTCCTCTATCTATTGTAAAATTTAGAAAAATACGAATATAACGCGGACGTATTAGAAAATTCTAAAAATTCTATTTCAGCAATAAATATCTCTTACTTATAGTTTTTAACAAGGTATTACAAGAATTTTGTACCTACTACACAAATACTACTTCTGATAAGTTGGAGAAATGAAAGTTTAAAATGTACTTTACTTTATTGGGAATTAATGTGTTAGTACAGGGAAATCTTATTTACGTCGATTATCTTTCTTTTGTATGTCAACATTATCATGTAAGAAACATGTAACAATTAGTGTTTCTGAATAGCATTTAAAGTTGACAAATAAAAACTGGAAGATAAAAATCAAGATATACAACAGTAATTCTATTGTAAATTATGCAATAATTTTCATTATTCCCCACTGTAAACTTGCCAAATCAAATTTGTTTATGTAATATTCGTATTAATTTACAGTTTATTATCATGGACAAAAATTTGCTAAATTGAGCTTGAAATAACGATACGTTCGGCTCGTGCCACAAGTTACTTTTAAATTTATGAATTAGTAATGAAAATATCTATTAGCATGAAAATCATGTGATCAGATTTTGCATTATAGAAACTATAATTAGAAGATATAATTACATATATGATACATTTGTTTTCCAAAGATAACGCAATCAGATACTGGTAGTTTCAATACCAGTTTTGAATCAGTATTTTCGGTATTTTTGCCTGGTTATAGCCTGGTGCGATATGGGGGCTCCATACAAAATGGTGTTACGGCTACGCTCAGTACCGCCCTCTTACCGCTGCTGGGTCCCTTTGTGTTCGGCATTACTTTACTAACCTTGGCCGTTTGTTCCTCTGCTTGCTAGCTACACTGTTTAAATGTGCTCCAGTAGATCCCCTCTCATCAATCGTAATTCCTAAATACTTGAGCGTCTTCGTCGGAGTTAGATTAACCCCTTCCAGCACGAATCTGACGTGGTCTCTCCTTCTTATACTTCTGGATGATGATGGCTTCTATTTTGTCCGGTGCCAGTGGGAGTCCATCGCTTTGGATCCAGTCTCCTATTTGTTCCAGGCGTAGGTTTGTATTTTCCATCAGTGTATATTCACCTCCGCTCCAACCACTAGCGCCAGATCATCAGCAAAACCGACACATGTCGCGTTCCTTGTAGGTTCTAATCCTAGTACTCCGTCGTACAGGACATTCCACGATGTGGGGCCTAATACAGACCCCCGCGGTACTCCTACATTTATTTTCCTAGACTCGTTCTTGTCGATTTCCACGTTCCTGTCAGTCAGGTATGTTGTTACTAGGTTGACCCGGTACTGATCTATCTCTCTGTCACGCAGCTCGTTTATGATTTGACGGTGTGATGCCGAATTGAATGCGCTTTTCACGTCGATTATGACTAAGGTACACCATTTCGTCCCGTATTCTTTGGCAGTTTCAATAGCCTTCTACACAGCCTGAATTGTTGATCTTCCTTTTCTGAATCCACATTGTTGGTCGTGAAAACCGACCTTCAGTTCCAAATCTTTCAGTAATCTTTCCCCTGACGAGGGTTTCATATGTTGGCCTGTAGGACCTTGCAAGTTCTAGAGGCTTTCCACCTTTGGTACTAGGACTACCTTACCTTTTTTCCAATCGACAGGAGAATCCTGACGGTCCAGTAATCTGTAACCCTGGTTAGCAGTTCTGGCGCGCAATTTGTCGCAGTTTTAATTACTTCTGGTGGAGTCCATCGGGTCCGAGAAATTTGCCGCTTTAATAGTGGCGGCTGCTGTTTTGACCTCCATCTCGGTAAAGGGTTCAGCATGAGCTACTCTAAAAACTCTCTTCTAATCATCTTGAGCTTGTGGGAATAGGCCCTCTATGATTTGCCGATTTTGATCATTATGTTAGTGGTTTCGTATGGTACCAAGCAGTTTGTTTTCTTCTGCACTGTTCTGTACGCCCTCCTGTCAAAAACTCTTTTTCGTTGTTTTGATTAATTTGCTTAGTTCTTTTCGCAACGTCCGATATGTCCCCTAGCCAGGAACGCTAATCCGTCTACACCAGTATTTTTTCGAAGTCGGGTTTGTAATCGCCTGGCGGATACACATTCCGCTCTTCTCTTAGCTATCTCGTCGGTCCACCAGTACGGGTACTTCTTTCTTGTGTATCTCTGTTTTATGCTGTTTCTATACGAGTGGGTTAGCTTCTGAAATGTTTTTATTAGTCTTAGTTTTAATATTAATATATGTATATTATACTCTATGTGAAAATTTCAGTAGTCTTTATGTATTCGTTGCAGCTTAGCTCATAATTTTTGAAAATAATGATTGTTCTTGGTACAGCATTAAAATTAAACCTAATGATTCAGAATGCAATTGCTCATCATAACATAACAGGTATGTAGGTACAAGCGCTAGGAACACTTAGGTACATATATCACTAACATGAAGAAATATTAACAAAAAAGTAGTACTTAAATAGTAAAATAAGTAATACTTAAACCAAACGAATAAAATAATAATAAGTCGGAGTTGTACAACTTGTGACAAGTGATGCGAAGATATCAACAATTTTAACAAGCAATGATTACATCCTAAATACAGTTGAAAAATTGACATCAAAGCATATGACTAAGAGAAGAAGAGAACCACGAAAAAGAGGAGGTACTTCAGAAACAAAAGACTTGATTTTATGACAGAGATTTCATTTTTTCCGCCTTCATACAGCAGCTATATCTGATGTAAGGGATACTTTTCTTGGCATTGATAGTCTGCCGGAACAATAGTATAATATCAATATAGACATTTTCACATATTGACTAACATATCGAAAAACAGACACTTATGTAGCTATAATAATTAGATTTTTATTGTTTAATAGACGCAACTGTTCGATTTTTCTAACGCAATTAGTATCTATTGTTGCCCATTTTGAAGAACGTAATATGATAGTGGAACTTTTTTCCATTTAATTGAATTATCATACTAGACTAAAAAATAAGTTAGCATCTAATCGATAATGCTATTAAGATTTGAACAAAAGTAAATAATTGTGCTAATAAAATATAATAATAAGTGTTAATATACATACATATGTATAAAACTACCATATACCATAACTACCATTTCTCTATTAAAAGCCATTTTTCCTTCCACGATCTACAGAACCATTTAGACTGGGATGTATAATTATTCTATAAAATAATGTTATTAACTACTAACAAACTACATAATCTCAAAGAAATTAAAGTGATTGCAAATAGCCCAGAATCCAAAGATACTGAACCTTTTATCAATATTTTCGTTATCGGTTAATAAGCCTGAAGGCTACGGTGCCTTATCGGTGACCATTGGTCGGATGGGTTTGGTTTTAGGATGACAAAAAAAAATATACGAAGAGTGCAATGTTATTTCGTTTAGCTAGATATAAATATTATGTAAACAACAAACACTTCTCTTCCTAGAATCTGGAAGTATTTTCTTTTAAACAGAAGAGTTAAATTCGTACAATAAGAAATTCAAACAGATATACGATTTCATACCGTAGTGCAAAGGTATATCATATCAATATATGTTATTTGTATAGATGTTTTGACATTTTTATACGTCTATAAAAATGATGTTTTTCAAATATGATATACATAATATATCTAAAAAGTACTAATTAATAAATAAGCATAAAATGAACTGCGGCCTCAATACGGATATTGTTAATACAGTCAACATTTGAATATTATTGAATAATAAACATATATAACACTATATTCCGTAAATATATTTTTAAGGAACTAATCAATCTCCAATAAACAGTTTAAATATATTTTGCAACTTAACATTCCCTGTGAAGTGATAAGCTTTTTAACGTTCCTACTTGTTAATTACACATATTTTGCTAGGTTTCAAATGTTTACACGTATATTTCTATAGAAAGATTTCATTACATTTAGACTGCTCCGTAGCCACTTTAATGGACAGTAAAGTCACAGTTCAGGATTCTCAAACAAAGTTTGAGAGTCCTGTACGATTCTGTTTCCCGGAGGATTTACAAAGTATAGTATCAATGCGTGAGCAATTGCTGAATAAAGAATATCTATCTATCTATACCACTATGCAGTATTTGTGGCAAATCTGCATTTCTTCGTTGTGCGTGGTGTAAGCAATTTCTTTGTTTTCAACATTTCTACATAGATTACCATTATTGCAATAACTATGCAGAGTAGCCTATTATTTATTTTTGCCTTTCTGAGGGGGAACCGAGGTCCAGGTCCCAACTTACTCGGATAATTGAGATTATACACATAAAACTTATAAATCTTATTGACAGAGGACTACCCTACATGAGTTTTTTTTTTTTTTTTTTTTTTTTTAATGTGTGGTGGGTGCTTAGTTGCAGTGACTCCGTAAGCTAAGCGTTTAGCTAAGTTAAAACACATTTTGTAAAGTACACGTGTGAGGTAGAATAAACAGTCTAGTTTTAAATTGATCATACATATGTATATCTATAAACGCGTTCTTTGTTTGTAGTTTGTAAATATTTTTCACCATTATGTATAGTGTACGGTATCCAAATATTTTTATTAGTAACAGACTCAATTTAATTATTAGTATATTTTTTTCGTGGGAAACCACCCCCTTAAAACAAGAGTGCTCTGCGTTAAAAGAAGTCAGTCGAGTCACAGCCTCCACTCTAATTCAATCAGTCGCACTTCAAATATTTAAGTAGTAAAGAAACTAAAACAAAAAAAAACTAAAAAGAAAATAAATAGTTACTAAATTGAAACCTGGTGTTTTTATCAAACAACTCGACCAAAGGTGAAGAGATACGCAACAGTATTGTCATTAAAATTGATATTACGTACCAATTTCATTATCTTCATTTTTCATTAGTTAGTTTAGTTTAGACACTATATTCTTATTGTATTCAATATTATTACATAAGGTGAAACTAAAAGAATTGTATGAACATTAGCAACATTGATTCTCATGACTTCAAGAAACACTTTTCGACAGCCAAATTGCGAAACGTACTTGTCGTCAATAAACTGAAAACTGCAAGTATATATACCTATCAACTTGCCTATAGTTAGATAGATACTTACTTACGATTTGTTCATATCAATAACAATAAGCAATATTATTTATATATATACCATAGATATAGGTAGAGGTATATAGCACGCTTATACCACCATTGTGACACCACCTACTTACTTTTTTAGTTTTATTTGATATTTTCACTGTGTTAACGTGGTTAGTTGGTTAACTTGGAGTATACATTTTTGTTTGTTTATATGAGATTTGCGATTATTGTTTACGTGTTTGTAAAGTCTCGTGTTAGATATTTTGGTTAATATTTTCTGCTACTTTTTATTTTGCACCATACATACACTGTTTTCACGATGTTTAACTTAGAAGCTTGTAAGTATTACATATTGTATTGAATATAATTACCTTGAATGTATTAGACTTATTTCTCATCTTGTGTTATTGTTACAATAAAAAAGTGCTTTCTGAAAGCATGCAACATGCATTTTGTAGCTTCTTTATAGATGTGCGTTTCTGACGTTGAACGTCAGAGAAGAAAGTAGAGAATGGACGTAAAGACATCTGAAAAAAGTGAAGGAGAGCAGATACTTTACTGAAAGAACAATATGTGAAATATAATATAATATTTATAAGATAATATTGAAGAAACTTAACAACAATAATAAAATATAAATAGGTTTAAAGTATTGGTTACGGAAGGGAAAAGAAAAAGAAGCTTATTTGAACGGAAAAAGAAATGCAGGTGAAACATACTGGGAAAGGATGATTTCATGCACACATACACAAATATTTTAGTATCGTATAAATATTTTAGCATAAATCTAAGAAAATTAATTGTCTTTATTTATTTTAAACTTACAATTACATTACGAACATTGCAATATGTATATCAAAAATAATAATCGCTACTGCCATTACACACTATTTATTTACCGTTTATTATGACTATGAACTTCTATTTGATTTAATATTTTATTGTGTCAACTTACAAGGCCACTGATACAAGTCCTCCAGCCAAAATATAATTTCATATTATTAGTATAACTACTTTTTTAATGTAGGTATCTCAGTAAATAAATTTTCAAAACCCGCCATAATCCCCATCCTAATGGTGTCACAAGATATACCTACACAATTCTTATGTTATTGTTTTCTTTTTATAAATGGAGTTATTTTATATATGGTTGATTTCTGCTTAACTTTCTGTATTTTTCCAGCAAATCCAAATTTTTTAATTTAAAAAAATGCGGGGGGTGAGGGTTGTTTATGGAATACAAGAACTACGACAGGCAAACTGTTGTCGCTATCCTTTAGTACTCATAAAACAGTTATATATTTGTTTGTTTTTTTATGTCTTATAGTTTTGGAGATATTAAAGAAAATAGCGAAAGGTAGCGTTGGTTTTAGGGCGCCCCTCCCCTCGAAAACGGGCGATTTAAGGAGCTCGCACACTGAGGCGCGGCGAAGCGAAGGGAAGCGCAGCGTCGCGCGAGCGAAGTTCGCACATTAAAGGAGCTCGCACACTGAGGCGCAGCGAAGCGAAGGGAAGCGCGGCGAAGCGCAGCGTCGCGCGATCGAAGTCCGCACATTAAGGCGCAGCGAAGCGAAGCAAAATAGACGCGAGACCTGATGCGCATGTGCATGATACAATATTGAATTACCTACAACAGTCATTTATCATTGTGTGTGTGTGACAGTGATTTCATCAACATGAGCAGTTCCTCATCTGATGTCTATGTACCGCACACACGAGGCGAAGAGAAGCGGCGCCGAGCTACTTCGACTGGTTGCTCTGAAAACTTTCCTCGCGACGACTCTTCGCTCCGCTTCTCCGCGCGGCGCATCAGTGTGCGGACACCGATTTGACAACGTGCGTTTTTCTCTGGCGTAATAAATTCGCTTCTCTTCTCTTCGCTTCGCCGCGCCTCAGTGTGCGAGCTCCTTTAGCATCTTTGAAAGTTACCGTTGTTCTTACACTGCATCAGTCTACAAACCCGCCAAGTTTCATTTAAATCGGTGAAGGACACTTCCCTGTGTTTCCTTGTCAGTGCTGCAGCAATGCTACAGTTACGTATATTACGTGTATTATGTACTAACCAGATTCCGAGCTAAGCAAATCAATTCACATAAAAAGTGAATCATTGAGACAAGTGTTAAATCAGCTGTTGTTGTACATACATACAATAGCTGAACGAAATAAATTGTGCCGGGTGGTCAACTAAGAATGCCGTTCAGCCATATCTCAGAAACGGTTTGCAGTACAGCTTAGGGAAAAAAATTTCATTGACGAAAGTAATCCCAAGAAACATCTCGAAATTATTTAAGAAAGTATAGGATGGCCGCTATTTGGCGCAACTAAACACAAACAAGTTAAATTCTTGTTTTATACAAAATTTACCAACTTAAGGTCTATCACAAATATGAAAATCGAAATTTCCTGAAAATTCCGCATATTTTACACCCGACAAATTTGTTTGTATTTCATGAAATAAGGGGTGAGGTGGAGAGGAAACTTTATTTTGAAGAAACGCTTATAATACCGGTTCTCTTGAACCGAACTTTGCAAACTTAGTCTCGTTGGAAACAGCGTACACCCGCAATCTAATAGTTACAAATTTGAACCAATCTAGTAAGTGATGTGCATGCTGGAGGACGCTGTTTAATTTTTTCGGAAATTCGGTTTTTTATCAAAAATATTAAATGGAAACATATATTTTTGACTACAGATTCAAAAAGTAGGCTAAATTACCAACAAATCAGCGAAAACCAGGTATCGTTATCATTTAGATATCCGAAGATATCTTGAGAAACGTATGAATGGTAAGAATTTCTTCTATTTTAAATTATTATTCTTCTTCTAAATTATTCCTTGACCGGAATTTAACAAATTTGGTCTTATTAGGAAGGATCTTCCTTGGCCTATGTTTGGTGCTTAAAACCTGCTTAATATTATTCTATCCTTCGCCGATAGAGGACGTTAAGTAAATTTAAATACGCAGGTTTTGTGTTGTTTGAAACGTCAGGCTGCATATTGTCCAAACTCTGTCCGAACTTTTTATTATGACAAAATGTAGTCTCGCTGATGGCGGCACTGCTATCATGGATATATTGTATTTGCTAGTTATAAATCCTTAAAGAATTCTAACTTACACAAGCGGAAGCGGCTTCCTCTGCAGCAATGGTTTATTTTCCGAAGCTATTTCACAATTGCACAGAAAAAATTATTCCTTATCGTTCTGACATTCTCGGCGTGTGGGATCAGCTGCACTTCTCAAGTTTGACAAGTGGAATTGTATCCTGTTTTAAAGTCTCTAATTAATCCTTAGGCTGCTTCCTGCACTATAATAAACGTATTAATGCATTTCTGGTCTAGTCGACTTTTTAGTTCAGCACAAACGAAACTAGAACCTCTTAAAATATAAGTTGTCGGAGTAGACTCTGTGTGAGTTCATATTAGATATAAAGGAGTAATCAAAGGTTCTAAATTCTCACAAATATGTTTAATCACAGGCGACCGGTTTCATGGTTCACCACATCATGAGGCCAACACATTACAAAGAGTTGTCCAAACATTAAAATAATTAAGATGTTCGGCTCACGACTTGAGAAAACAGAAATGGTCAAATACATGTAACACAATAAAACAATTGTATAAATAAAATAAGGACAACTCTCTATATATAATACGTTGGCCTGATGGTGTGGTGAACCACGAAACCGGTCGCTAGACTAGAATTAAAATATGTACCGGGTAAACTTTTTAATGTACCAGACACTTTGTCAAGAGCATATATTAAAGATAAAGTGCAGGATGATGAAACTATGTTCGAATTAGTTCATTCGATTAGTACCTATTTCAATATAACTGAAAAGGATAGAAAATTTTTTCAAGAAGAGAAGAGGATACAACATTAAGTAAAGTTATTGAGTATTACTTTAAGGGTTGGCCTAGCAACACTAGAAATTTAAGTAGTGATTTGAGAAAATTTCTAAATATAAAGGATGACATACATGTAATCGATAAAATAATCGTGAGTAACAATAGAATTATAAATGTAGGCTTCAGGCTTTCACGGCCGCTGTTGATGGCTGCTCTTCGGTTTCGATCATCTTGTCGTGATCTTCTTCGGAAGTGAAGTGAAGAAGATCACGACAAGATGATCGAAACGTCAAGTACCACAACCTTTCTACACGGCAGAGAACCCGAGAACCGAAGAGCAGCCATCAATAGAATTATTATTATTATTATTTACTTGGTTCTTATTAACTTTTAATTAGTTAAGTTATAGCTAGTTTTCTCTTGACGTTTGCTTTGTTACCTACTCTATTTGTTTTTTTTATTGTACTTTAAGATGTAGTTATCACAAAACAATAAAACTTATTCTATTCTATTGTACCCGAACACATTAAGTCAAAGATACTAGTTTTACTTCATGAGGGATATTTTGGTATAAAAAAAACAATTGCAAAAGCTACAGAACTTTTTTATTGGATAAAACAGTCTACAAACATGGAAAACTTCATAAAGAAATGTAAAGTCTGTGAGGGGTATGGGAGAAGTGGAATACAAGAACAATTGTTGTAGCATACTATACTTGAATTACCGTTTTGTAAGTTGGCAGCGGATATATATACATGTGGAAAGGATTATTTAGTAGTAATAGATTATTTCTCTAAATGATTGAAAATAATAATCTTGAATAATAAAACATCTGATGAATTAATAAACCCTTTTAAAATTATATTTAGTACTCATAGAATACATGAGACTGTTGTAGCTGATAATATGCCTTTTTGATCATGGGCGTTGAGGAGATTTGCAAAGGAATGGGGTTTTGAAATAGTAAACAGTAGTCCGCGATATCTGAAGTCAAATGGTATGGCTGAAAATGGAGTGAAAATAGCTCAGGATATCATCAGGAAAAAATCAAATATAACTTTAGGATTGCTTCACTACAGGAATACTCTTATAACAGGAATAGGATTATCTCTAACAGAAATGTTAATGAATCAAAAGTTGCAAACGCAAAGAGAAAGAAGATTTCAACCCAGGTCAAAACATTATGATGAGAGATAATAAGGAGTTGAAACCTACCCAAATTATTAGAAAATGTAAAGAACCGCGAGACTCAAACAATAGAATATTAAGAAGATATTCTAATCGGTTAAGACCTTACAGTAGAATATAAAAAATAAAACCCAACTTCACTTGAATGTATTCTTTAATTGGATGGCCATTTCGTTACAAACTGCGTAACAACTTCAGCATGGCTAACTTATTAACAAAATCTTGTTCTTAAACATACGGTACGTATTTCAATAGGTATCGGGTAAGCTGTGTTGTGTAATAGTATATGAGGGTGTAGATAATATATACGTTCGAACACACACTGTGATTCTTAAACTATCCTAAATGACACTTAACAGAGTGCTGTGTTGAAGAAGAGGTGACAGGTCATTATTCATTAATACGTTTCTGTATTTTTGCATGTATGTATATTGCCGCCAACATATCCAAGTCATAACTCGAACTATTTTTTAATAATATCGCATTATGATTTTTGTAATCAAATCTGAATACGTTTGATTTATTACTTTTTAATATTTATAAAGTTAAATATATCGAGATGTAGGTTAGTTTGTCTTACATATTTGGTAATTGTATTTATTTGATTGTATATTGTGAAATTATGAAATAAAATCTACTGTTGCGAATATCGCCGTGGTATTAATAGCAAGTAAGGTACGTATCCTATTACTGTTATAAAATATCCATATACTAATCTTATTTTTACTATGTGTCCCATTAATTCCTATGGGTTTTACCGTAATTTTAATGATATTGTAAGAACTTGTTTACGTGTTGCAGGAAATATATCTATACATACAATTTGTTATTCCATGAAATTATTGTCGTTTATGGATGGTAGCAGCATAAATTACCGTAAATTATCTGTTAATATGTTTAAATACATATTATTAACACTAATTTACAAAAGATAAAAAATACTATTTTATTATTTAGTAACCACAAGAATACGGTGATTAAAACGCATTAATGTGTGATTCGGATAAAATGTGTCATATATCATCTATCTTGACGGTTCAAATTCTTAATATTACTTAAATATTTTAAGCTAATCACCACATTTTCTAGCACTTTCTAACACTATTCGACATGCGAAAATGTCAGTTTATCAAATTGAATAGGTATATGGGTTTGAATATCTGAGTTTGAATATTGATGAAAATCTTAATTGGCAATTTTATTGTATGACTTTGATTAAGAAAATAAACTCGGCTTGTTTCCAGATATTTAAAACATATTATTGATTTCAACTATTGAATCAGTTTTACTATGGCCAGGTGCATAGTGTTATCCGTTATGGGATTGTGTTCCGGGGTGCTGCGGCTTCGTCGAATGAGATCTTTCTGGCCCAGAAACGTGTAATCCGGTGCATGGCGAACATTAAGAGCACTGACTCCTGTCGACCTTATTTTATCAAATATAATATCTTACCCTTGCCTAGAGTGTATATATTGGAAGTTTTATTGGACAAAGGAACAAATATAGTACACCCTTGAATAAACTTAATGTTACGAAGAGATCGCCAACATTTAGTAAGTAAGTAAGTAAGTTATTTATTCCAGAATGATCGATTATAAAATTGATATTGGAACAGTCGAATACCAAACAGAAGCAAAACACAATCTCAATAAAAACAATCATAATAACCATGATAACAAAAGAATTAAGCGTTAAGTAATAATAATGATAATAAAAAAATAGCAAACGTAAGTAAATAGTAAATTATAAAATAGTAAACACAAAAGTAAATTTAGTAAATTTATCAGCTATTAATATTATTTGTTATTGAAACTAAAGAATTCCTGTAAGGAGTAAAAGCCATTCATCACCAGTAATTCAAAGGCATTGTGTTTAAACCGCGAACGAGTCAAAGTTTTCCATTGCTTCAGCAGCCTATTGAAAACCTTAATTGCAAGAACCTGTGGGGACTTGAAATAAAGTTAACCTAGACCTAGCAGTAGCTATCTCGCTTCGACGTCTGGTATTGTATTCGCGTTTATCTTTATTTAGTTGAAAGTTGGTATAATTGTCAAAAACGTAGAGAGCAAGCTTAAGGATAAAGATGCAAGGCAAAGTAAGTAATTTGTGACTAATGCAAACCGGTCTGCAAGACTCTGAAGTTTTTAGGTCAGTCAACCAAAGGATAATACGTTTTTGGCCAATGAAAACATCCCTAGCCGTGGTTGAATTCCCCCAAAAAATGATTCCATAAAACAGCTTACTAAAAACTACCGACTACTTACTAAAATTACGGAATTTATGTGTTATGATGAACTCGCCTATTGAATCGTCCAATGGATATAACATTATTAGAGTTCTAAGTTTTGAACGTTGTTTTGTTTAGTCTAGAACAGAATATTACCATATATATAGACTAAAGTTACATATATATATTATTTCTTTAGGATTATTGTACTTCACTGTGTATTTTTTTAGAGTTGTAAGTTGTATTCTAGATGCCGTTTTGTTTAGTTTAGGACGGAATAAAGCGAATTCAATTATGTTGTAAGAACTCTTGCCTATTTTAAGAATTCTATAACACACTTGTAGACTTTTTATTACAACCAGATGTTTATTGTGTTACTATGACATGGTTTACCTTACTGGAAGAGTGGTTGGTTAACATAGTGTTTTAGTTATGCATTGTGCTGGGTATCTACCGAACAGATTTCCGGCTCCCGATAATGGACTTTCAACTAAATGACATATTAGTTGCAGATTCAATTGGTCGTAAATCAATTATATTTTGCACACCAACACCAACAGTCGATTTAGTGGAGACGATGAATCAGCGACTTTGTCGAATGTCCAATGTCAGTAGTCGCAAATAGAAAATCAGTTTGGTGAATACGTAAGTATACATCATCAATAGTATGAATAAAATTTAAATACATAATTAAAAAAGCCTGGAGACAAAATGTGTTTAGGTAACAGTGCTAAACATTGGTTTTCTATTCTTTCACTTTCGTTACAGATTACATTCGCCTGTGACTTTATTATTTAAATTAATTTGGATTAATTTTAAGTATATGAATATTAATAATATTGACGTATCTTTATAATTATGTTAATTTCCCCCAATTAAGAATGCACCTTTTCCGCTGCTCATCACCCACAGGTTGTACAGCTGTAATGAAACCGCATTTGAGATGGCTTTTAAAACTTGTATTGAGTATAGAACTGATACATGTATCGGAGTAATGCCTTGTTGGTTAGAGGTTGCACCTTTTCGCTATTTGCAAAACTAAATAAAACTAGAATTAAAGGATTAAATAGAAAGGAAAACACAGTTATTAAATTAATACAGTAATGGATCAATATTCTGGAAATTGTGAATTTATATAATAAAAGAATTTGAATATTTGCATTTAAATACAGGGCTTTCACAAAACTAACAATTATTCGCAGTAAAGTGGTATTAATAGGATAAATAGATATTATTAAACTATTTAGAAGTTTCACAAAATCAATGATCTGCCACGTAAGTTTTAAGCTAAGAATATAAATTTGAAATCAGCAGGTATAATTGATTACAGATAAAGATGAACTAAGAAATAAATTAAGAAATTTGTAGAACGCTTACCAAGAATAAATAAATGACTGGGTACATTAATGATGAGTAGAATCCTTAACGACTAAATTAAATGACTAGAATAGAAACTTAATTACTAGAGTAAACTGAATGACTAGAGTAAATGACACAACTACAAATGCCGGGTAAATAGAACGAGAAAGCGAACTCACAAAAGCTTAAGCTAGTTGCAGAATCATAAAGTTGTTAAGTTATGGAGTTATTAGGTTTAATGAAACGCGTTCAAAAAATCAACAGTCCCTGTGACATATTATAATAATACTACAATTGACCCTAATAATCTCCTTTATTGATTACGCTTTTATGAGATTATGATGTTACGGGCTTATGTAGTTATATGTGTAGTGATTAGGAGGTTATAGGGTTTAACTAATTAGTTTACGGCTTGTCAACACCTTGCAGTGTTAAATAATTTAGATTATGGGTATTTTTGAAACCCTAACATGATGGGGCTTTTCCGACCTCAGATTCGTATTCAGCGGTCCCAAAAACACATAATAAACATGGTCTGACCCCAGACTTTTTTTCTATTGCTATGTTATCAATTAATCAATTAAATAAACTTTAGTTATCAATTAATTAAACTTTAGTTATTTTTGGACTATGGTTGTTTTTGTCAGAATTTCCTCACTTGAATCTTAGTATGACGCCAATGACGCTTAATAAAAATATCCTAAGTAAAAACTGCCTTATTTCCAATTTCACAGAAATTATGGTTGGTGAATAAAATAATCTGAGATATACAATATAAAAATTTAAAATTTACGTTGTTATAAACAATAATAAATTTGCGAACCAAATAACTTATCCATATGTATAAAAGGTAATTGTGTAACAGTGAGGTCCTAAAATATATTACATTTGCTATTCTATTATCTCTCTAAATGTCAAAATGTAAGTACATCGAAGAAGGTTGATGATACTTTCAGTGAAACCGGAAATTTATGTCGTAGTTGTTTCGAAAGTTAAAATGGGAGGGAGGTTACTTTAAGACTATACTGTATATAGGTATTTTTAATGACATTTCTCATGGTAACACTATATATTATTCTACTATAGCATGAACTATTATATAAATGTTTACAATGCCGAAATGTATGTTCGTATAATTATATTCAACAGTTGACATTTCAAATAAAAAGATATTTATCAGGTACTAACCAAACCCAATAGAATTTAATTTTGCCTATTACACATACAAACGCTTATGCGGTGGCCCAAATACGTCATCAATATTTAATTAAAATAATATTATCGTTTTCGAACTGGACGATTCATTAGTCTTTTTAACTACAATGCCTTACCTATACATTTAGAAGTCTATTATACAAATGTGTGCATGTCAAATAAAATTGTGGTTTGTACAAAAGCAATAACTCACAATGATTGATACTTTCCAATCATCAGTTTTTTCAGATTTATTTTCCTTTCAATTTAGTTAAAGATTCATGTCATTCATAAGCATATAGGTTGTACACAAAATAGCTGTGACAAATTGTTAATAGCTACACACTTGCGTAAAGCAGGTTGGAATAAATTCAAGCTACCACATAGAACTTTGGACACTTACATACATACATATACTAATAGCAGTGGGCGTTCTATTATAATTTATCAATAGCTACAATTTTTTTTATAAATTGAAGTTTCTATTCTATTAAAAAAAAAGGATAATAACTGTACTTACATACACTATACAAACACAGCTGTGCCTATTCGATAAATTGTAATCGTCAATTTTTAAAGAGGTTGTGTACATTATCCACTATGGCAATTCGTTATCCTAAAAAGCTGGCAACCGTACTGTGTATTGTATATAAATATTATCTATGCAATATGTGTATAAATTGTCACAAAATCTACACGTGGCTACATACTTCATGCGATTCTTGAAGTTCGGCTTTTTAGACCCACAATAATGTGTTCTTTATTTGTCGGTAAAGATAGCTATAATGTTGAATTTATTTTTTGAATTTATTCCTATTTTTTCGTAAATATTTTAATTTTAGAGTCTGTTTTCAACACATTTCCTCATTAGCATCCTCTCATAAAAAACACAATAGGCAACGTTGTAGGACAATCACTTTGTGTGACTTTGACTTTATTACTGTTTTAATAAAGTGTTTTATCTACGACTAAATAATAGAGTAGGTATTATATTAATCACTATTGGTTAATAATAGTATTCATAATTACCGGAGGGAATAATGAAATGCGACCAGGTAATAATGATCCATAACGTTATCATTATTCCCTGAATTCCGCCAATAAGAACATAATGATACCAACGTTATCACAGTAACGATAAACAAGTCCGAGTATTTCGTATTTAATTAATAGTCAAACCTCAAAACCTTATCGGCGCCGGCGTTTTTTAAATTTGGCGTGTTAGTATTAGTTTTATCATGGATAGTGACGCCGATGAATCTAAGTTATGTACACCTCCAGAAATTAAACTTCACGCCGATGCAATTACGCTGGTTTATTGCCCGAAAAATCCAAAAATTTTTATATTAAGACTTACGATAATTTTATGGACTGTCAAACCTTCAAACGCCATATCGATATAGTAATTTATTAATTGATATTTTCGTTTAATTGACTTGTTTTATTTTAGTAATCTTCAGTTAGTCGTAGATAATGTAGTGTATACTAACTCGCAGTAATGACTATTATTCTCTCGAGCCGAGTTACTCCTTCGCCGCTTACCCGGCTCGGTTCGTAAATTTCGGGAATAATAACTGTCATTATTGACTCGTATAAACTACTATTCTTATTGCTTTTCCCAGTGTAGATATCAATTTTATTGTGTTATGCAATTTGTCATTTTTAATTCCCATTTGTCAAGTATTGTACCTACTATTATGGTAGCATGTAACTACAGTATTGCCATATGTATGTTACTTCAAGTGGTCCCTAAAAATCATAAAGCATGGTACAACATTTTATCGCTGAGATTTTCGGTTCAAAAACGTCGCTGTGTATAGCTTTTGCGACAACTTATACACACATTTATATATAGAAGACAACTATTTCCCATGGTAGCATGCAAATAATCTACATAATTTTACCCAAAATGTACGCAAGAAACGATAACCAATCAAATGTAATTGTAAATGAAATATCTTTCGGGCCCTGTGATATTGTTCTATTACTATTAATAGCTTTATATGATAAGAGAAAGCGGAAAAAACAGTGTGTTGGCAAGCAGAATGTGTAAGACGCTTTATTCAGAACGAAGACCGAAGGCATTTTTTAAATTAAAGAAGAGATTTAGCACTAAAGGTAACACTAAATGCACGAAGCTAGTAAAGGTGTAGTCAATGAAGCTAACGTGCTATGTGTACAAAAAAATATGAATCTATCCTTAACTTAATAGTTTTTTATTATAATAGAACGGAATACATATCAAATGAAATACGCTTCGAGTTTTCTAGCATTTTCAGATTTTAGGTTCTATAAGCCACCCCTTAGAAAAGAACTAAGTAACAATACAGAATTTTAGAGAAACAAAGACTTAATAAGCAAATCCGCCACGTAAGTGTCTATACGAGTTTCGATTGAGAAGGGCAAAGTACAACTTGATGTATAATTCAATGGTAAGTATACATTACGGAAGGAAAAGGTATTTGGACGAGAAAATAAGCGAAAACGAAGTAGTGGCAGATATAGAGACGACAATAAAATGATAAAGATTCAGGAAAAGATATGTAATTTATAAAGGAGTTCAAAAGGTAAATTTACTTTGATGATTGTAAAACATTAAGTCTGGAGAAAATGAAAATTTTATAAACAAAATGCCACCGTACGTACACACTTTATTACTCCTGCATATCTTGCAGCAAGAAATAGACGTACGAATAGGTTATAAAGGATTACAGTAATAGTTATGGTCAAAGTTCAGTGCGAAACGTCCAGAATTTGTAAAATTATATTTGTGAACTATTCTGAATAACCGGAAAAGGTCAGGTATATTTGAAAGAAGAAAAAGAACATACTAATAAGCGAACTTTTCATAAGGCTAGAATGTTTAATGAATATATAAACGCAGATCTTAGTGTTAGACGATTGTATGATATACTGGGACTTGAACATTCAGAAACTCAAGTTAGAAGGTTATTATGGATCTGTATTTAGAAACAATTTTCCAGACTTGAGATTTCATCTTCCCAAAACTGATACTTTTTGCGTTTATGATCAATTTAACTGTAAAGTAAAAGCACTGACAGTTTCAAGTAGTAATGCAAAAATTAAATTTTAACTGCATCGTTATAAAGCTAAAGGGGCTTCACAGAAAATATGAGAGCACAGAGCTAATTCGCAAATAACGGTAATTCTTTTTCCTGTTTGGTAATAGATTTAGAACATTAATTATGCTTTATTTTAAAAAATTACAACTTATGCCTTCTATATTTCGCTTTAGATTATACAGGGAGATTGGTGAGGATGGCCTATTAAAAGTATTTTTAACACCGAAGTATTTATTTTCTTGGCGCCAAGAAAATAAATACTTCGGTGTTAAAATTGTTGCCTATCCAGGCCTTCACATCTTGTTCACATATTTATATTTGTGAAAAATTTAAGTGGAGTAGAGTCTTCGGGTTAGCGCAACGGTGTTGCGAGCGGGACGCGATAGTCATACTCGGTGGTTCGACTCCACCTCCCGGTTGATATATTTTTAAAATAAAAATATGTTTAATTAATGGGCGGTTGGGAAAATGCATTATATACATATTAAAAGTATTATACAAACGGAACGGAATTTTAAAACAAAATTTTACAGTTGGTTATGGTTGAATATGAAGTATCACGTGAAAATATTTTTAAATAAATATCACTTCCGGTTAACCAGAAGTGGGCATCAACTTCGATTTTTTAAATAGCATGCTACTTATACATTAAGATACAAGTTTTATAAGACACGATTTTTGCGCACGCGTTCAAGTTTGCAAGTGCGCAAAATTTTTTTATTTCGGTTATTAAAAGTTCAAAAAGATTAAAATAAGAGACACGTTTTGTTCGAACATTTTAGTAGCGAGTAACCAACTTTTTTGAAGTTGGTTACTCGGATTTTTAAGTAAAACAATTCAAATATTTGAATATCGGCGGTGTTATATGTCATTTTTTCCCACGGTAAATAAAATTAACACATCTCTAATGGATTCTTATTTAAAAACTGCCATGTAAAACTAGAAATGGTAGAAATACGTGTTTGCCGTTCATATGTCTATATACATACATACAACGTGTTCATTTGAAAACTTCCGACCGCAAATTTCTGGAAATCCAGAAAATTATGAAAAATATCCTGAAACATGTAAGAAGTATTATCGAGGGGGACAATTTTTGATGCAAAAATTGGCTCTCCTACTTGAACATGCTATCCCCTCCCCCTCCCCCTTAAAAATCTTAAATGGAAAGGGGTATCGAGTAATACTTCATTTTAATAGTCTTTTGAAACACTATATTTTGGCGTTTAGCTTTTTGAAATCGATCGATTCGCTTTCGAAATTTTTAAGAAAATCTTTTAGTTTGTTCTATACGTAATTTTAGAAGTACTCTGAGAAAAAAAGTTGTTATATTAACCGTAAAAGAGGTAACTGAACACAAAAATAATTTGGAATACCAGCAATGCGCTCGTGATGTTCATTTAAAACGCAAAAAATGTTAAATAATTATGGTTAATTGAACAATAATAACTGTTAAAATTAACACGTTTCTTAAGATTGATTGAAAACCCAGAAAGCTAAATTTCAATTAGACTACTTTGTTAAATTAGCACTATCATAGCTACTTACGTTTTATTTTTATGGTGATATTGCCCGGTTGTGTGAAACGTTAAATATAACACTGAAGAAATGTTTTTTTTAAATGTGTGGTGGGTGCTTAGTTGCAGTGACTTGAGTTAAATACTCTACGCGTTTGAACCAATGCGACCAAATTGTTCTGTTGACATTTTACAAACAACATTTCTCCTGCATTTAGACAACTACTTCTACGATTGGATCAATTACTTAAATTCATAAACAAATTTCAATACTTTTTTATTGTTATAACAAGCTTACGTGTTCAACATTAAAAACGTAGGCATATTAAAAAGAGGTCCGTATTTCAGTTAACCATTTATGGTTTAAATAAATGTTTTAATTTCAAAACTGCAATAACTGTTGTATTAACAATATCATTTCTCTCAGTGTATCGGAACCAAACCCTGTACTTAAAATGCCCTTTAACTGATTATTTTATTGTTATACAGTTATTTCAGATTTTAAATTCTTTTTTTGAAGAAAAAATCAATGTAATAAGTGGATGGCTTTCGGTAAATGTTGCGGCAGTTCGTCCAGCGCATTAATTTACGGCTCCATAAGTTAATACAATTTCAACTTTTTCTTGCATACTATAAAACCATTTTTGTTATTTTATTTAAATAGGTGTGTGGGTTGATAACACTAAATACTAATTTATACTAAAGCAACAGACGATGTACACTCGCTTGCAATAAAATTGCGTACGTTTTATTAGTTGATCACTAAAAAATGATCCCTGATTTGGATTTGTAAATCAAATCAGTACTGTCTTCTATAATTTATATGGCGCATTTTTTCATTTTTGTTGCTAGATATTTAAAACAAGTTGTCAACCTACCTTTCTGCTGTTATTGCTAGATAGTTGTCGTCTTAAACATGTATTATACCGTCAGGTTGACATTTTTAACCTCATTTTGAAACGTACATTTCAATACATCGAGAAAATTGGCATAGGACTTGTACGCAGATTTATTGCAAACGACTGTAGGTATTTCCGAACGAAGAGCACCGGATGAAAAACTGATACCTATATCCGCTTTTTATGCTGTTGCCTATTTTTCGTTTATAGCACTACTTTTTATGTTTTCTGTAACAAATTTAATCAACGAATGCAAAATCGACATCAAAACGTATCGAAAACATGCATTTTTATAATTTGTTTTTCGTTTTTTTTTTTAAAATTTGTCTGCAAAAAGATAACTGTGAAAGAAAAAGTGTTAAAGTGTTTCAAAATTAAAAAGAAAGAAATCAAAAGATTTTCCTTATTAAAATGATCAATTTCAAAAAACAAACGTATTTTCAAAAGACTATTAAAATGAAGTATTACGATACCCCTTTCAATTCAAGATTTTTGAGGGGGTAGCTCCACGGGGTAGCATGTTCAAGTAGGTGAGCCAATTTTTGCATCAAAAGTTGTCCCTCGCGATAATACTTCTTGCGTGTTTTAGGAAATTTTTCATAATTTTCTGGATTTCCAGAAATTTGCGGTGGGAAGTTTTCAAATGAACACGCTGTATGTATATATAGCACATACATATATGTATGTAGATATATTATATTATTATGAGTAAGGTAAGAATTGTTGTTGAAATAATTATTAGTTTATAATAAAATTATGTAAAATAATTAAAACTTGAGTTTGTTTTCTCTTAACGATCACAATGTTTCGTCAAGAATAGACCAAAGACTCCGTCAACTATTTAATTCCTAAATAATTTCAATTACAAAATATTTTGATATAACGAAATGATTGCCTCGAATATTTAAATAATTTCAATTCCAAAAATGGAAGGAGAATGCATATAACTAGATAATCATTATGTTTCAATTTCAAGAATGCTAGAGTATCATTACTCTGTAAATGTTAACTAAAAACAAAATGTTTAATCTTATAGCACGTGAGTGCGTAATTGTCAATCTAAATAGTAGAAATTATCTGCCTACAACAATGTGCGAATGTCAAGGAATGCATTAACAGACCCGTATAAAAATTTTGATTGAAATAGTATATTATATGCACAACTTAATTAGTTACAAAGCAGGGTAGCGTTACATACATATGTACGGTTGCTATACGTATATGAATAGATGTATTAAAAATGAAAGAAAATGTTTACGGGGACTATTAAAAATATGTCTACTTTAAAATTAATTTCAAATTGACAGTGATATTAATTAACTGTATCAGTTTAAATGCTAGGCTATTGTTAGTAATGACTAAATTAAGTACTACATCAGTTTTTATTTTAGAAAATACATCAGTAGTGCACAGTCAGATAACATTTGGTTGATATTTGCAATATCAAACGACCTTGTAATATATCTATGTATAAAATTTTAGAACGTCCCGTTATGTAAGAAATCTGTGTGCTGGCGTAAATGACGCAACAATTTGCAAATAAAAGTAAAACTAACTTCCTATCATGTGTAATACGAATGAAGAATTTCTATTTCACATGCATTGTATTAAGTACTTCAATTAATATTAGAACACAAGAGTATTTATTACGTCGAATACGATTAATTTTTGTTTTAAATACCCTACAAATTATTGTATACGAGTTTATGGCAGAATATGTTAACAGTTCACAGACAAGCTTCCAAAAAACAAATATAATAGGAGTATAATGTAAAGCAACATAATTAACATGATCAACATATAGGTATCACTGTAAATGATAAATAGTCGGTTAACATTTCAATAAGAGCGCGAAGTGTGTCATTCAACTATATAGGCCGTTGTGAGACATGCTCCACGATGGGTTGGGATGTCCAACCCATCGTGGAAAAAACTTTATCACGAGGTTAGACTTCAGGAGTGAATGGAATCGAATCACCATCACGGAACTGAACAGAAATCCCATATTATGGTATACATATAGCACCAGAACAATCGGAGAGCAATTGGAATAGAACTAAGTACTCCGAAAGCTTAGGGAAATTTTGCAGCATCCTTCAGGCAGAAATACACGCTATAGAAAGATGCGTCCGGTTCAATCTTGAAGGAAATTACCGAAAACAGAAGATTATCATCCTAGCCGACAGTCAAGAAGCCCTATACAATTAGCTCAACAATAGCTTGGGAATGCTTGCTCATTTTCTAAACGAGCTAGGAAAGAAAAACAAAGTCAAACTTCATGTGGGTACCGGAAACACCTTTTTGGTGTTGTTGTTTGCGAGATCAGTGATAGCACAATACTAGAGACATTAAAAAAAGAAACTGATCAAAAGAAAATCAAGATTTGATCAACATGGAATGAGACAGGCGAAAAGAACTCTGGGAACAACCAAGACATATTCAATGAACTCATCACCATGAGCAACGACAAATTTCGCTTACTGATAGAAATTCAAACAAGTCGCTGTCGGCTTCGACGATATATGAGAGCAATTGGACTAGCCGAGACAGCAGAATGCCTTTTCTGCGATGAAGAGGATGAAACCTCTATACACATCCTCTACGAGTGCACAGCACTACGCAATTCAAGGCCTATGCACCTAGGATCTTACGAAATAGAAGAGGGAGACTTACCTAACATCAAGCCATCCCACACTATGAAGCTCACAGCCACACAGCAAGAAACAGTGAACACAATAAACCTTCTAAGTAACAGTGTAAATATGACCCTGTAGTGTAGTTTGCCTGGATAGAATAAGATCATATTTATAAGGCTTCGCTCGCGTAGGCTATAAGATTTTTCATTTTAATCAAATATATATGTTTTAAAAAAATCTGAAACACGTATTTCATGGATTACGCCAAAGAACATTAATACCAAGTTTCAAGTAAATTTGGCCATAAAAACGTTATCTTCATACATACTTTGCCACTCTCTTTCACCCGCTTAGGGGTGAAATTTCGAAAAATTCCTTCGTTAATGACGTCTACAATATAAAATCAACATCGCCTCTAATTTAAAATTTAGGCAGTTGATGTGTTAATCGTGTTAAAGTTTTATATATAAATTAACTTAAATCAACGTCTCTATACTTTCAATTACTACCATATATTATAAAACCGTCTGGGGTTTTAATGACATTTAAATTTAAATTCATTCGCTCAGTTAAATAATGCTAGATGCATGTATTTTAAATAAAATAAAAACAAATCTACTTAAGAGATTTGAAAGTACTATTCTTTATTAGCATGTGTGTAGTAATTTTGTTTTCTATAATAAACGAAATATTTCTATTTAGAGAACTTACTTGCCAATTTCTGCACATTCATAACCATTGGTAACAACAGCTCCTCTAACTGTATCTTTCTGTGTTCCCAAAAATATTCCTAAACATACTCCGACTACTACTATTCCAACAAGGAGAATCGAACATAGCACCGTTACTTGAACTTTGCTGAAAAGTAAAACAGTACAGTCTTTACAGTCTTTTACAACTATATCCTAAATCGATAGTTGGATCAGATTGTTACATAACTCTATAAAATTTTAATATTATATTTTTTATTTTAGTCTCATATTGACCGTTACTGAAACAAAATTATTGATAATTTTCCTATTGGAGAGCAAACTTCACTCAGTGTATCAGATTTCTGATCTTAAATTACCAAAATATTTTCTTTTTTACTTGTTTGGATACTGGTTAAAAAGAATGGCTGCTTTCTTATTAAAAAACTAATGTGCAATTGTTATTCTCTGAATTTCGACACTAAAGCACTTATACTGCCAGTATTTTTTAGATTACTTGGCGTTATTTAAGTCTTGTACTCAGATTTTGTAAACCAACATCTATAGAATCCCATACGGAAGGGAAACTTCCAAATAAGACATTGTAACTTGTCTTATCATTAAAGTACATATAGAGACTTCTTCCAGCATTACTTTTAGTTTTCCAAAACATTTGAGAGGATGTGCAGATGATAATTAAATGTAATAAATGTTATGTTAGCAGAAACTGAAATAAATGCGTGAACAAAGACAAAAGAAGAATTGAATCCGTCTTTTCAATTACTTGCAAACAACTTGGAGAGAATACTCAAACTAATCAGAAAACAAACGGTAAGAGATACTAAAATGCTTTAATACGTTTTCAGAACTGAGAAATGTGTACAAACATAGTCAACATTGAGAGCTATTTAAAGAAATATTTATTATTTATGAACATTTGAAAATGCATTTATTACAATTTGTTGTTACACATAAGAAAATTTCATTCTATCGTAAAAATTAGACTAATACCTCAAAATCTTAAAAAAATGCTACCGTAAACGTTTTGATAGCTATTCATAAAAAAATTAAATAAACTCTGGCTTATTAACAATCATCTCAATTGAACAATATTACAAAAATTATAATATTATTCTATATGCTAGCTTATTTATGTATGGTATGTACTTACATTTTAAATACATAATGACTAGAAATTCTTAGCATCTGATATAAAAATATTATGTTTATAGTTTCTTACAAATAGTGCTCAAATATTTTACGAACAAAAAGAGGATTACTTGTTTTTATTATTAGTAAAATAAAATTCGTTTCTTATATTAAGAGTATTTCAAAAAATTATGATACTTAGTTTAGTTTAGTTGACTAAAATTTTAATATAATAAGTTGCGAAACCTACATTTGAATAATTATACTATCTGTTAAAAAACAATATCGATATATTTATTGCATTCTTAGTCTACTTATTATTCTCTAAGCAATAATTTGTAATTGAAAAAATTAATTTATGCTTACCTTAATGTACCAAACATATTGTCTTGTTATTCTTTCTTCAGATTTTTTCCTTACAAATTTGACTTTTATTTCTTTGGAACGTTTGCACGAAGACTTATTTTCAACCTTGATTACTACAAACTAATGAGAGAATTTTGTCAACCGCAAACGCCGCCGTTGATATATGACATAAAATTTGATTACTACCATTTATTAAAAGGATCGGACACAACTTTTCAAATCCGCGACGAGACAGGTACGCGCGCAAGTCTGTTATCACCGCTTTATACGCGCGCTAAGCTGTCACTACACCTACTCCGCTTTAGTACATACAATTGTACTCTATTATGTACCAATAAATTCAACAGCTACACTTCAAGGTTGTGCTGATATTGGAGATAATAAATTATAAAAATATAATTAACAGGTGCATTGAGGAGGGTATGGAGGTGTTAGTTTGTAATAGTTATGTAGTCGGTCTCTATCAGTCTTTGCAGAATACGTTGAGTCGGAGAAAGTCACCAAAACGCGAATTGCGCAATTCTATGTAGCAATTCATGACGTTCGTTTGTGTATAAATCCGTCAAATTGCGTTCATTTTCAGTTGCAAATTAATTATCGCTTAGCCGGTCTAGCGTGTGCCAGTTATCGCTTAAAATATTTAGATTTTGCTTTGTTTTGGAAGACTGATTTTTATAAATCGAAACTGTCTTGAGAATGATAAGAATGGAACGTGTATAACTTTCTTACGTTCTAATATATTTTAACCATTTATAATTAATGTAATAAAAAGTGAGAGAAAGGTAGTGAAGGAATGAGGAACCTAAATTACGGCAGAACTAATTCTAATAATAGCTACAGAATTTTAAAAGAAATTTTTTAATTCTCTGTTGGAATCAAATCTAGTGGGTCAATTTGTGTTTATACATCTTTCCAAACTAAATTTTTAAGCCAAAATATTTTAGTATTAATATATCTTGTAAGCCAAGAGACAAAGTTTCTTCTTGCAACGTTCTGTCAATTTTACATAAGTTAGATGTAGCCTTAAGCATAGCAGCTTTTCCAGACTCATTTTCCTACATTTCTATGTCTATAAACTGGGCACATCATTAAAAAAAACATCTTACATCTTGCAATCTCCAATTCCATATTTGTGATTTATTTTGTAAACTTTGAACTTTTTTTATTTTTTGTTGGAGGTTTGGGTAGCATATTAAGAGCTTTAGCAATACTTCTTGACGTTCGAAATGTTCAGTTCAATATTTTGAAAGTTATCGCTATTTTTCGTACCTCAAAAAATTAAGAAAAATAGCATTTCGAAATATTGAATTTTATTGTTGAAGTTTTGGGTAACACCTAGCACTTGGTAGCGATAACTATTGAGCTTCGAAACACGATTTAAAAAATAATAAATTTTTACTCCGGGAAGCACTTAGTTCTAACGATAATTAAGTATTCGTTTTTCAATAGAGTAAATAAATAATTCAAATGTTTTTGAGAACTTGGCACCCGCACAACTACTGTTTCCAGTATTTTTATTTTCACGTAACATTTTTTTAATTTTATCAAGTTTTTGGAGGATACAATCAGAACTAAAAAAACTAAATATTTCCTAAAAAAAATAGACTTGGGGTTAATTCTGACTACACAGCAATATTAGTACGATTATATGCTTCATAATATTTCATTTCAGGGAATCAATAGAAATCAACAGACACGCTTTCTCATCCAATTTGTGTCTTAAGTAGGTACTTAAAATAACATTGTACAATTTTTACTCTTTTTCCTTGTATATTTTGATCCTTAAATCAAGAACATTCAAAATATTTGACGAAGAGCTTCAGTTATGTAAAACTTTATTTTGCAAATTAATTTTAATAAAAAAGATAATATCTGTTTAGTACATGCTTTCGACTTCTTACAATTATTATTTTGTAAAAAAGGCATTTGGGAGTAGCAACGTAAAAATAAGAAAGTCAAACCAAAAACTTTATATTTTTTCTGTAAAATAGTCAAAATCCTTCTTGATAAATCTCAATTTACTTACAATATCCACGACTTTTTTTATTAAGGAGATCTACTGGGAAGATTAATTACTTGTAAATAGTGCTGTTTAGTTTTTCCATAAACACTGTTATTAAAAGGTTGGATTAAACAAGAAGTTCTATTTATTGTTATTTATTTCGTTATTGTATTATTTACCCTCTATTTATTATAAATGTATATTAAAAATATACGAAAGTTGATGCAAGGCAAAGGTGCATATCACTTAAATGTCAATGTTCGACACAAAAAAACTCCGTAATGAAGGTTAATAGACAAATATGTTCATGGTAATACTGCTTCAAATTTCCTACGACCTTGATTCCATAAATATATGTATGTACTAGACATTGTAATATGCTTGTGTCAAATTAAAGTAGAACCAAATTGTAGGCACTGTATTAATTGCAACTATACAAAATGACGTTCATAATCTGACATCAAATAAATAATACTCCTACCATATAACATTAATTCACAATTATAAATGCTATTTGTTTTAACTAAATGATTACTATTGAATAATGCATTACATTACATTTTGCTGGATGAACGTCTTACGTAATTAACTAAATATGGGTAGTATAAGTCTAACTCGTAAACTCGTCGACCTGTTGTAGATTGAATTCGCTGCTAGCGGTACTAATGAATAAGAATGAGTAATGAGAAAACCCTCATCCCAAAAACCTGTGTTGGAACAAAAATTACATATATTCACCAAAAAACAAATTTCCTCTCTGTAGGCTCACAAATGTTTAACAAAGCAGAGTAATTTACTTCATTAATTATTTTGATTCTTCTTCTCCAATGATGCATCTCTTTAGTTTGTTTCTTATATAGCTCAAATACCATTCTTATAATTCTATTATTAGAACTAAATATGTTTAAATGGTAATTATACTGTTTTTTATTGTATTTTTTTCTCCGTAGGCTCCTAGGATAGTGGAGAAAAACTCCTAGCTCTTCTGTAAAATTAGAAAAAAATGACTTTTCATTTTAGTTAGGTACACTATTTTTCGCAATCTTTCAAAAAGTTTCCAAAACATTTCCCACATGCAGGTTGAGTTTATTTAAACTAATTGATTGCAACCATAGGCGACTTTGATAACGATGTAATAATTGTTACTCACGTAAAATTTTCCAAACTATAGAGGCGCTGATATTTATTTGCAAACAGGTTTATTCTAAAAGACTACAAAACATTAAATTACGACATGATTTATTCAAACAAAATTTATTTCCCCAAATTATGTATTCTCGATGAAGTTAGCTTTATAAAATTCCAATACATAGTTCATCTAATGGATTGGTAAAACTTTGCCGAAAAATTCTGTAGTTAAGGATTTAATTTGATAGATTTCAATTGCTAATTTTCATTGCTAATCTGAACATGATTACACTATTTTGAACAATTATATTTAATTTTAGTTTTACAGGCTTAGTATTAAACAAATTAACGATAGATAAAAGCATGTCACTAATCCTACAATTATCGATCAAAGTAATAAATAGATGTAGAAATAAAAGTAAATAGACAATCGTCAATTTCGACATAAGTCAAAATGATTGCAAAATTTATCTAGTATATATGTATACTTGGTATGTGTTGTTTGATATATATGTATACGAGTTTTCTAAAATTACGCCGTAAAGATAATCTGATGAAGTTTATGAAACCGAAACGCATAGTTACATAGTGGTAGAACGATGGTATAATTAATGAAACTTAATTATCATTAATTTGTATAACCTGAAGTAGCTAAATCCGAGCTTAAATATCATTACTAGATTTATAACGGCTAAGAGCTTATGGGTTTGAACTTCTATGAGTGGTACATATTATCGTTATCGGGTGCAATGGATTACAAAAACCAATAAATTATGTCTTTTATTGACGGCTATTTTAACACGAATAATGACTAAAGTAATTTTTCATTTGTAGAACACAAATTGTCAAAATTACAAATGTAACTATGACTTTTGCGAATTGATTAATAGTTTAATATTACAATTAATCATTAATAACTTTAAAAAATTATGAAGATTTAATACATTCTTAGCCAACTAAAGATAGAACAATAGATGTATAAAGAAGACATTGTGAAAGACAGCGTGCTTATTGGTCGTTTGCAGCAACTTATTACACGTAATATGGAACATATTAACACACACTTCTGTAATAGCACCGCTATATAATGCATTTTATTGACAGCATCACTAGCACCTGTAAATACTTGCTGTGTTGAAAGTTGGATTTCCAGCACGAGCTTCGATAGATATGTACACTTTGGAAGTGCCAAAATAAGAAAAGATGAATATAGTGACCATCTTGAACTGAAAATAATACAATTTTGTGGCATACTTTACTGACTATTTTAGCACCATGGCATGTCAAGTTTGTAAATTCCATGATAGAGACGCTCTCTAGGGAAACGAAACTTCTCGTGCATACAAAGAATATGCAAATTTTAAACCCTTCACTTTTGTCATTGCATGCATTGGGCCACTACTTTATTCTAATATCTATTAAGGATATCCCACAGAAATAAAGAAAACTAAATTTGGAAATGTTGCATTTCTATTGAAGAATGAAAATATAGACAGTTTCCCCAGCTACTTCCTTCCACACTACCAATCAACCTACTACTTCAATGTAAATACTACTAGGTTTTGACAGGTTAGTATACTGGAGAAAAGAGAACATTGCAGACGAGATTTTTTGTTTATTTTACGGTTCTTTAACTTGTACTATACGGGTCGTATTGAGAAATAGGATAAAATAACGCCAGAAAGGGGTAAGGGGTACGAAAATTTGCTAATAAGTGGGGTCGTGTATGAGTCTATCACAGTCTAGTCTACAGCGCTGTGATAGACTCATACGCGACCCCACTTCTTCGAATTTTCGTAACCTTTACTCCTTCACGGCGTTATTTATCCTATTTTGCAAAACGACCGGCATATAGATTAATGAACTAGTGAAGTATCTAACATACAGTTGAATATAAAAAATAAAATCCAACGTCACTTGAATGTATTCTTTAATTGTATGGCCATTTCGTTATATACTGCGTAACACCTTCAGCATGACTAACTTATTAACAAAACATTTTTTCTTAAATATATGGTACGCATTTCAGTAGGTATCGGGTAAACATATACGTTCGAATGCACACGGTGATTTGTAAACTATCCTAAATGACACTTAAGAGCGTGCTGTGTTGAAGAAGAGCTGATAGGTTCAGGACCTTCATTAATACGTTTCTGTATTTTTGCATGTATATTGCCTCCAACATACCTAAATTATAACTAGAACCATTTTTTAATAATATAGCATTATGCTTTTTGTGGCCGGTATCTAAGTAATGTCTGGCGATCGCGGATTTCTCTATTTCTATGTTTTTCAAATGATTGCATTATATTATATTAAACGGGTCGATGGCCGCAGTAGTTAGGCGGCTGACTATCGTTGTGAGAGGACGATAGGCGCCGGGGTTCAATTCTCTGGGGGGACGGTGACATTTTTTCAGAGGGTTTAATCCCTGATCGACTTGCCATGCGCTGTTAGGAGCAAAGTGATTAACAGCGCGGCATCATAACAGGCGATATGATGCTGTCACAAAGCCAATTGAACACAACTTACACACATAGAAACTACACCGCGAGAGTTGCAGAGATAGCCAGACAAGTGATACAGCTTACGGAGTCACTGCAACTAAGCACATTAAAAAAAAAATAAAAAAAATAAAAAAAAATATTCGTTTTTAATTCCTTTGTGCACATGTGGCACATTTCTATGTATAATATTTTAAAAGCAATAGTTCGTTTAACCCAATTAAGGTCTGCTAAAATTGTTAGTAAATAACCCTGTGTTTAAATGTAGTTTTTCAGATTCGACGACATGCGATGATATCCCAAATCTAATGCACAGCGCCCTCTAGCTATCGTGTAGTGTAACATACACAGCTGATCTTGTTGTCAATTTGTAGTCAGAAGTCTAACGAACACATTGGTACCCAGTGTTAGTGGTTTTAGTGAAGTACAACGATGTCCGGGAGTGATAACGACAGTGAAAACAAATCCTCGATTCACATCTCCGTATTAGATGATTGCTGATAAACTATGATAAACACGGAATAATTACCACTGATCGAGTTCCTATTAGCCGTAGTGTAACTTGTGACTAGTACAAGACATTCCTTGCTAAGAAATTACGACCAGAAATCCGTAGAAAGCGACCAGGAATGTTGCAACGCGGCGTGTCCATACTGCATGACAATGCACGGCCGCACATCGGAGCAGCAGTCGTCGCCCTTTTGGAAAGATACAGATAGGAACGTCTCAATCACCCACCGTATTCGCCGGATTTGAGTCCCCCGGACTTTGATTTATTTCCAAAACTGAAGGAACCACTTCGAGGTGTCCGTTTTCCTGACTTAAATGCCCTGAATGCAAGAGTGAGTCAAAGAATCCGCGAGCTCAACAAAAATGGCGTTCTACGCGGCATTCAAGCGCTTCCGTACCGCTGGCAATCATGCATTCATAAGCAGGGGGATTATATTGAACGACTTTAAATTTGTATTTCAATTAAAATAAAAGCTGTTTTACTCAGAGCTTACTGTGCATTACATTTGGGACAACCCTCGTATTTACAACAAATCACATTAATAACCAATAGCACACTGTTGTAGTGGATTAGAAATGTAAACGGAATATAAGTTTACTTCTCGCAATCTTGTTTCAGTTAATTTGAATAATTTCGCGCTACAAATATTGATTTTGGGTTGATACATAGATACCATACCTAAAATATTTGAACAAGCGCACAATGATGAATCAAGTCAATCTTACCTTCAACATGATCACGTACTAGCATGCGAAGCTCATATATTAGATTTACCTTCTAAATATGACATTTCAAGATCGCTATTTATTTGTCGATCTGCAAACTATTATTTGCAACTCTATAGCCTAAATAAAATGATTGAATCAAATCGCGAGCAAATGAACATGAATGCATTTGTAAAGTTAAATAGAGGTATGTACATATATTTTGAACGTTAAATTTTCTTTAAAATAAAATAATTTTGTTTATAGTAAAACAAAAATCGTTGATTATTAACTTGATATCGCATGTCTATTCGATGTGTATCATTAATCTAATGGATCTGGTTTTTAGTTATTTGTATGAATGTTCTTCTTTTTTTTTCAATTTGTGCGGGTTCTGACTAGAGGGAGTAACAGGACAAAATTATTACAAAAAGTTATTATGTTATTATGTACACCTGTAAAATATGCAAGTCCTCGAGAATGCGTTGAGTTGCAAGGAAAATCTGATCTCTGAGCAACAGCAGTACAACATAAGTTTCATGGAATAAGATTGAAGCTACAAACTGGCCGCAATATGTGATTTCTTCATCCAATTTATTGTGGGAAACTTGAGTTTAAAAATTCTTGAACAAGTTTACTACATAAACTATAATTGTTGTCGTATCGCCAGTGGTGTGTCATCCAAATATTAGAGTAATGTATTCTGGAAAAACTGCAAATGGTACTTTGCTTTTAATCGTTCTGGAAGTAGATGTAGTCCAAATAATGGATCGCTTAGTAACACTGCTCAAACATTCACAAATATCCTAACGTGCGAAAGACCTTGGCGTAAATGGCGACCTCTGTATGCCTAATGGCCCCATGTTATGACAGTTCAAAATACCATTGTGGTAAACGCAAATTCGTCAGTCAAGAGAAGAACGCAAGTTTGGCTGATTAACTTCTCAGTGTTTGAATAACTCACACAGGCGAAGAAAATCTAGTTCCGTTAACCTTTGCACGCGTTGAATATGATGCAAATGACCGAAATTGTTTTTGAAAATTTTTGATTTTTTGATTTGCTGTAGTTTTGTTTAAAGTTCACTCTTCTGCTTGTTGCACTCTGCATGATCTCTGAACGCCGCGACTTTCGAAACACGGGATTACCGATAAGCTGTATCCCGAAGTCGGTACACGACTCTCACAATCGCCTCAATCAAGGGTTGACGTCTATATAGGAAGTGTTCTATGTACAAATTTTTTGCTTCAAGAATATTTAGCCGTGCTTTGTCATAAATTAAAATCGTGTTGCTACATTCGATACTCATACATATATCCATATTTCACCTCCTTCTTTATTCTGTATTATTTGAAACTAATCATATACTTAAAAATACAAAAATTTCGCGATATGCAAGTAAAAATCGATAAAATATCTCCGATTTAAGTGTTATAAACAGTCTCAAAAAAAACCGCAGCTGCTAGTTAAACAAGATCAAAGAAAAAGATAGACGTAATATCAGAATGCAGAAAACCACGGACAAAATATAAATAAATAGTTCTACTAACTACTACAATATTTAGCTGCAAGTTTTTTACAATATACGAGCACAAATATATGTATATTTTCTTTATTACAAAGTGAGTGTTTTGCAGATATGAATTGTCTTTATATAGGCTTGAACCTTAATTACATCGACTTGAGACTTGCGTTCTGTATTTGCAATTATAAATTTATACTATAAATAGAAGTAATTGTATTAGTAATTTGATATGTTCCTTGAATCTTTACGAAGTGCGTATATGTATATGATAAATAGAATTACTAATATAAACTATCTGACCAACTTCTATGTTCTGAAACCAGTCACAAAACGTATCTCAGCAGAGAAAATCGAATAGCCTTTGAATGGTTTGAATATTATACGGATGAAATAAATTACATACTTCTACTACAAAATTTGGTGCATTGTTGAATATTATTGTGCCAGTATCCGTTTTCATGATAATTAAAATATTCTCCTGCTGGCCTGACGAATTTTGAAACGAGATCCTGTATCCCGAAGTCAATATACGGCTCTCACAATTGTTTCAGTCGAAGGCTGTTTTAGAAAACATTCTCTTAAAAAGTGGCGAATATTTTGCCCTATTTTACTATAAATTAAATTCATAGCGGTGTATATGATATTTATGTAAGGTGTAATGGAGATGATTCCTTTTGCAGTCGTTGTTTACTGTTTTTATCGGTTGTGTACATTGCGATGCCCTACAAGTTTTCTTCTGAGGAATATGCTAATATGGTGTTTATTTTGGGCACTAGTGATGGCAATGCCAAAGCTGCAGTTGCCGAATATTACCGTCGGTATCGTAATCGTAGGACTCCAAGTTACAAGACATTTAGTGGAACATATCGAACATTACGAGAAACTTGCATGCTTCCCAGTGTTCGTATTCTGTCCGAAAGAAATCGTGACGTTCAAGAAGAGGAAAGCATCTTTAATGCAGTAGAGCGCAGTCCGCGTTCTAGTACAAGACGCCTAGCTATCCACGTTAACGTTTCACATTCCAAGGTATGGAGAATTCTTCATGAAAACGTATTGTATCCTTTTCATGTGCAAAAAATGCAACATTTAGAACCACATGATTATGCCAACCGTTTACACACTCATTTTACAAATCCTCATGCCACTGTATAATCTAATTTTCAACGCAGATTTAGTGTCATTGTCTGGTGTTGTGTATGACCAATTCATTCTCCCGGGAAATTTAACTGGTGCCACGTACGTTCACTTTCCACAAGAAGAATTATCGCAGCTTCTTGAAGATGTTCCTCTACAAACAAGACGCCAAATGTACGTCCATATGATGGGGCGCCTGCACATTTCTAGCATGAGGTAACAGCTCATCTGAACCAGGAATTCTCCCACCAATGAATTGGTCGCGGAGGCTCAATCAACTGGCTTGCCAGAGTCCCAGATTCAACACCCCTAGATTACTTCATCTGGGGGTGAATGAAAACATCGTGTACCAGGTTAGGATTCAAATACGAGAAGAGTTGTTTCAACGCATTCTCGATGCCGCCGCGACAATAAGGCACGAACGTGTGAAGTTACAAAATGTTACAGGCGCCGTTCACATTCGTGCGAATCTTTGCCTTCAGGTGCAGGGAGAAAATTTTGAACATTTGCTTTAAATTTGTTTTTATTCTAACTATAATTTCCATTCTTGTTAATGATATCTCACAATAAAAGTTTTTTTTTCTGATTACTTCATATTGCCGTAACTCGTTAATTATAAATGTCATCCCATTATTATATTTACATTTTTTGCCCCACATAACACCAAGCATCACCTCCATAAACCCTGTATAGGTTTGCTATTACAAATACACGGATTCACAGCCAACGTAATGTCCATACTGAATGTAAATGACAGCACTCTATACGACAGCCTGTGATTCCCATGTGTTAACTGATAATGAAGCAGAGCTGAACTCATGTGCCATGTCCTCAGTCACGCCACTCCCCTATTTTCAAATTTCGTATATGCTATCAATTTGTGTTGCGAAAAAAATGTGCTCTCATATTATCTGGCATGTTCCCAACCTCGCCTTCGTACACGCTTTCAGTTGTGTCGTTTGATTTTCACAAAAAGAAAATTTTGAGCCTTTGTATTAATCAGACTAGTCACTAGTCATTTCTGGTAAATATATTTTGTTCATGTTGCCACATTAGTGGAGATATGAAATGTTGAATAGGATATTTTTTTTAGCACGAAATAATATTAATAATAAAATTGATATTGTTTCTTAAACGTTTTTTTTTGTTAAACAATGAAATTTGCACGGGTTTTTCGGTCCTTTTATAATAAAAATCTTTATTTTCAATATTGCGTCACAATTCTGTGACTTCTTCCGGAAATTATATTATTTCTAAAAATCCGTAGAAATTTTATTGTTTATTAACAATAAACACTTTCTTTCGTGGGATTTTTGAGAAAATGTTTCCGTATCTGTGCTTTGTACTATTATGAGATTTGCAAAACACGAACTCAGTATTTCCACAATTGTCGATCTATTGAAAAACAAGAAAATGCAGTATTACGTTTTATTTGTCGATTACTTTTATATTTGTGTTCGTAATTTTATATTGAAATGAGAATTTCGATTAACATTAAAACATAAAGGTCTGTCATGTAATAATCTGGCATTATTAAATAGGTACAATAGCGTTCTAGGTTTATAAAAAGCAATAATTTATTCTTTCGTAATTTGTGTTGTGTCTGGATGTGCAAAATGTGTATTCATTAGATTGCATATACATTACGTATTAACTTCGATGAAAGCTACCAAATAAATTTGATTGCTCAGTTATCAACTTTTTTAAGTTAAAGATTTTAATATCAACAAAGATTTACGAACACTAAAAATATTGTCTAATTTTAGATTCATTTTTCGATTCCACATAATTATGGTTTGGTATTCGCTGGTATTTCCCTGCGGTGGAGCTGTGGACATGCATTTGCTGAACTCAATGAAAGAAAAATCATCTCATTCATTATTTCTACGACCACATAGAGCTGTAGTTGTTTGTATATAAATGTTACCATTATACCTTTTTATCATTTTTTATTTCATACCATACAAAAATAAGATAGTATACGTATGATTGTATCTGCATTTAATTGATTATACAGATAAATTAAAATAAATATGAAAGGTAGGTATTTTGCGCATAAACAAAGCTAGTAGGTACTTAGCCATCTATTTACATAAATATTCCAAATGCAATCGCTGTAGATAAATATTGCACAAATCTATAACTATACTGAAATAGAATTTATCACTATTGCATTGAAAATAAATTTTGTAATTTTAATTTAACATTGCGAAATTTGCACAATGACTTTTCTCAAATTTGACATGTGTTTACAACATATCTGGAAAACGTTCAAAACTTTATTTTTCTGCTTGTAGGACGAATAAGATTTCATATAAAGTGTTTAAATAATTTAATAAACGCAAAACAGTACCATATCATATTAATATGAAATAACTGTGGATTAACATTCTAAATTAAAATAATAATGACGTATACCACTAGAATCGAAGAGATAAGTCTGTTAAATTATCAAATTTTACAAATGATTATAAGCTAACATATAATTAAAATGTATGTTTTAATATGATATGAAATATCAGAGTCATTGTTTGAAATCGTCTCGTGTATTTTTATTTGAACTGCGCACTTGTAACAAATGATAACAAAGACTTCCGTATCAAGATTGTATGAGACGATATTAATTTCTGACGAAATACGAGTTATTTGTGTGAAATCGCGGAAATCAATATATGTAGGTATGTACCTAAATAGCGTCAATTTCATCATCAAACTATATTAATTGTAGAGCTAACCTACTTTATGAAGTGGTAATGTCGTCAGTATATTTATGTGCACCATATTTAACTCTGAGTTTATAAAATTTAATTTAGATAGACATCTTTATTTTAATAACTCTTGAATTTGTAATCTCCCACTATAAATACTTTATAATGTGCGCAATTGAATTGTCACACATTACGGTTTTACAATATAAAATTCCCAACAAATTATGTGCATCAATAGGAAGCTAAGGTCATGAGATTTGACTTTGTTATACTATTATTATGCATAAAAAAGTGACCTAAAATTAGTACTGTGATGTAACTAACACAAAAGATAGTAACAACAATATAATACGCCATAAACGACGAAAAATATAGAAAAGGAAAGTTTACTTAGGTACACAAGAAATAGTGGCATCGATTTTGCATAACCTATGAACGGATGAACGAAGAAGATTCGTCATGTGAATTTTAACCTTAGCTGTACAGTGATTTTTAAATTTATAAAGCGAGCAACATTACCGACAAATACTAGAACCATTCATGAATAGTCTGCACGATGATCAACTAACACTGGGATATTTCCAACGGGATGGAGCTCCAGAACGTATGGCAACGGAACCCTACATTATCTAGCGTGTAGTTTGTAGATATCCGATTGTGTTGGTATATAAGGTGCAACGCACGGCTCGTTAAATTCAATTTAAGTCTATTTGCGAAATGTGAACGTCTTTTTATTTCATAATGACCCGTGCGTGTACCAATAATCCCAATAGCTTCTGTTGTGTATGTGGAGAATTCATTGCCCAACGACATAAACCGAATAGTATGCCTTTAATAGAAAATTTATTTTCACTATTTTAGTCTAAATATGCTCGATACATTCAATTCAAAATCAATGTCAAACAGAAATTCAACATGGCGGCTTTCGAGATATCCATAACAACTTTCTTAAGTTAAATAGGCGCCATATTGGATTTGTATACCACTAAGGGTGGGTTTATCAATGTGAGGATAAATGAATTACCTTGAAGATAAAATTTTACTCGTAAGATAGTTACAATGAAACGTTTATTGAGTGATAAAGAGAAGTTATTTGCAAAGCATTGTAGTTGCTAAATTTTATCTGCCAGTTAGCAATATCTGTCAGTTACTTAACTAACACTTTTGTCCTCACATTGATAAACCCACCCTAAATAAAGTTTTTTATTCTCTTTTCATCCATGTAACATAACCTATAATTAAGTAACGAAATACTACTTTAATTAACAATTTTATATTTTAATCAAGTAGACTTGCATAAACCCAAAAATGTTGCCTATCCTAGGTCATTATAACATCTCGTTCGCATATATTTGTGAAGTTTACTTGTGTAGTCGAAGCCCCCGGTGGTCGCAACGGTTTGCGGTAGAGCCGCGATAGCCCTACATGGTGGTTCGACTCCACTTCGGGACGGCATATTTTTATATAAAAATATGTTTAAATAATTGGCGTTTGGGAAAAAAAAATTGCATTATTGTATTTACATACGCCAAGAAAATAATACACTTCGGTGTCAAAAATGTTGCCTATCCTAGGTCATTATAACATCTCGTTCGCATATATTTGTGAAGTTTACTTGTGTAGTCGAAGCCCCCGGTAGTCGCAACGGTTTGCGGTAGAGCCGCGATAGCCCTACATGGTGGTTCGACTCCACTTCCGGGACGGCATATTTTTATATAAAATATGTTTAAATAATTGGCGTTTGGGAAAAATTGCATTATTGTATTTACATACGCCAAGAAAATAATACACTTCGGTGTCAAAAATGTTGCCTATCCTAGGTCATTATAACATCTCGTTCGCATATATTTGTGAAGTTTACTTGTGTAGTCGAAGCCCCCGGTGGTCGCAACGGTTTGCGGTAGAGCCGCGATAGCCCTACATGGGGGTTCGACTCCACTTCGGGACGGCATATTTTTATATAAAAATATGTTTAAATAATTGGCGTTTGGGAAAAATTGGATTATTGAATATCAAATGAATTTCAAAAAGCAACAAATCTCAATTTTAAAATTCATAGATAATCTTCAAAATAGTGATGTTGTTTTTTGTATTTCATTTGATATTGTTTGGGTTTATGCAAGCCTACTTAATTAAAATATAAAATTGTTAATTAAAGTAGTACTTCGTTATTTAATTATAGGTTATGTTACATGAATGAAAAGAGAATAAAAAGCTTTGTTTAGTGGTATAAAAATCCATATCCAATATGGCGCCTATTTAACTTAAGAAAATAGTTATGGTTATCTCGAAAGCCGCCGTCTTGAATTTCTATTTGACATTGATCTTGAATTGCTTGTATCGAGCATATTGCTTTTTATACGAAACTTTTTTTCATAACTTTTATACTTACAGAGATATTCGACTTAGAAGAAAATGGCGGTTTTTGATTTTTTTTTACATAACTTCTGAATGGTTCGAAATTTTGAATTTTTTAAAACAGATTCTAGATCAGCGCATAAAACTGCAAAGCATTGCCCATTTAAACAAATCTCTATCTTCAATAATAAGGAAGATGTCCATGCAATCCCACCCGATTTGGGACAAGACCTCACTTAGTAAATCAGTCGGAATTAAATGACCTTATTCGAGATTCAAACTTGTCAAAAACTCAAACAAAAATACTACGATCTAGATATCAAGGATAGAAGCTGATGTTGGCTCCGGGTACACATATTTCCAAATCGAATGTACCATCTTTGGCAAATTAAATGCAGAATTTTCAGCGATAAATTTTCCATTTACTAAATAAAGGCTATATAATGAAGTAAATTTAATTTCTCTAAAAGAGAGTACTGCTTTGTTGAACTTCTTTAGAGTAATTAAATTCATTTGTCAAACTAAGAAAGCCTTTATTTACAAAATCAAAATAAAATTCATTTCCCCGATCAAAAATTCGCATTGCCAAAGATGGTACACAAGAGTACTTCTAAAGATACGTTTAACTTAGAAACAGCTGAGTGAGAGATCGTCGATGAGGAAAGAGTAGCGGACAGGAAGATATTTCTGGGCACTATGATTGTGGAAATTGGGTTGATTATCACTGGTCAACATGATTTTTATCTTAGTAGTAGTACCAATAGTTATACTTAATATTGTTTTTTTATCCCATTTTGATATATGTATTCGGAATTTCTCCAACACGTACAATTTTTTTGTTACTTTTATTTTGGTCCCATTTGCCAAATAAAAGCCTCGAGAGCATTGTAAAATATTACGGAATCAAATGAGCTATCTCAAAGGGTTCTTACTGCTGTGCATGTCCAAACATATATATATAGACATGTCATTTCACCACGTAATCTTAGTATAGCACACATGGAAAGTGTAGTAGGGACAGAGAAGACCGAAAAGAATGACCTAAACGTAAATCACTCACTCCTGGACAGAAGAATGTGAAACATGACGCATTTTGTAATGCTAAAAATATGTATGTATCTCCGATAGATATCAAACTAGGATTCATGAAGAATTTCAACAAAATCATGGACACTACTTCCTGTATTTCAAGTAGAAGTTTTCTAAAATTAATAACGCAAACATTAAAAAAGGAATTAAAAAGGAGTCCGCAAATACGATCAGTAGTGATATGTGAAAAGTTTGAGGAACTGTTGAATCCACTGGAGAAAGCAACTTGACAAGTATTCAAAGATGTTACTTACAATTTTTTGCGAAAATCCGAAGCAGAACGCTTTAGCTATGGAAAAGGTTTTAAGACAAATGAAATTCAAATATGCTGATCGATTAGTCTTGGGACATCAAGAGGGATGCTACATATGAGAAATATACTTAATTCCTTTTTTACATGATTTTGATTTAACACGAACTACAAATCATTATATTGAATACACGTGCAATCTTTACGAAATAAAATGTTTAAGACAATAACATAAAAACTCATGGATTGTTTTGCTCATTTTTTAGGACTGAACCAATCCTCTATTTTCTGATAGATGTAATATATGTTTTTACACGATTCTTTTACACGTATTCTTCGGGAATGTATCTATCGTAAAACAGAATTAGGTGTATAGCATAAATTCCTCGTTTCTTAGCTTCCAGGTGAGTCAGAATGTTTGAATATTGTTTTAGATATAATGTTGGAAGTATTAAAATATTTCAAATTACAAATGCCTGTTTGTAATGCCTTGTTGGGGAAAACCATATCACTCATACTTTAGCTCAGCAGAAAGATCGAAAATACTATCAAAATCATATTTTTCTGTCTAACAATAAGACAAGGAAAAACTTTTGTTCCTCAATGCTACAGTTCTTCTTATTTGTATCGTTAA
>CM043022.1:58181485-58227953 GCA_023690525.1 Holotrichia oblita | reverse complement strand
AGGTCCAACAATCGACCATTTAAGGTCCAACAATCGACCATTTAAGGTCCAACAATCGACCATTTAAGGTCCAACAATTGACCATTTAAGGTCCAACAATCGACCATTTAAGGTCCAACAATTGACCATTTAAGGTCCAACAATTGACCATTTAAGGTCCAACAATCGACCATTTAAGGTCCAACAATCGACCATTTAAGGTCCAACAATCGACCATTTAAGGTCCAACAATTGACCATTTAAGGTCCAACAATTGACCATTTAAGGTCCAACAATTGACCATTTAAGGTCCAACAATCGACCATTTAAGGTCCAACAATCGACCATTTAAGGTCCAACAATCGACCATTTAAGGTCCAACAATCGACCATTTAAGGTCCAACAATCGACCATTTAAGGTCCAACAATTGACCATTTAAGGTCCAACAATTGACCATTTAAGGTCCAACAATCGACCATTTAAGGTCCAACAATCGACCATTTAAGGTCCAACAATTGACCATTTAAGGTCCAACAATCGACCATTTAAGGTCCAACAATTGACCATTTAAGGTCCAACAATTGACCATTTAAGGTCCAACAATTGACCATTTAAGGTCCAACAATCGACCATTTAAGGTCCAACAATCGACCATTTAAGGTCCAACAATCGACCATTTAAGGTCCAACAATCGACCATTTAAGGTCCAACAATCGACCATTTAAGGTCCAACAATTGACCATTTAAGGTCCAACAATTGACCATTTAAGGTCCAACAATCGACCATTTAAGGTCCAACAATCGACCATTTAAGGTCCAACAATTGACCACCATTTAAGGTCCAACAATCGACCATTTAAGGTCCAACAATTGACCATTTAAGGTCCAACAATTGACCATTTAAGGTCCAACAATCGACCATTTAAGGTCCAACAATCGACCATTTAAGGTCCAACAATTGACCATTTAAGGTCCAACAATCGACCATTTAAGGTCCAACAATCGACCATTTAAGGTCCAACAATTGACCATTTAAGGTCCAACAATCGACCATTTAAGGTCCAACAATTGACCATTTAAGGTCCAACAATTGACCATTTAAGGTCCAACAATTGACCATTTAAGGTCCAACAATTGACCATTTAAGGTCCAACAATTGACCATTTAAGGTCCAACAATTGACCATTTAAGGTCCAACAATTGACCATTTAAGGTCCAACAATCGACCATTTAAGGTCCAACAATTGACCATTTAAGGTCCAACAATTGACCATTTAAGGTCCAACAATTGACCATTTAAGGTCCAACAATTGACCATTTAAGGTCCAACAATCGACCATTTAAGGTCCAACAATCGACCATTTAAGGTCCAACAATTGACCATTTAAGGTCCAACAATCGACCATTTAAGGTCCAACAATCGACCATTTAAGGTCCAACAATCGACCATTTAAGGTCCAACAATCGACCATTTAAGGTCCAACAATTGACCATTTAAGGTCCAACAATCGACCATTTAAGGTCCAACAATTGACCATTTAAGGTCCAACAATCGACCATTTAAGGTCCAACAATTGACCATTTAAGGTCCAACAATTGACCATTTAAGGTCCAACAATCGACCATTTAAGGTCCAACAATCGACCATTTAAGGTCCAACAATCGACCATTTAAGGTCCAACAATTGACCATTTAAGGTCCAACAATCGACCATTTAAGGTCCAACAATCGACCATTTAAGGTCCAACAATTGACCATTTAAGGTCCAACAATCGACCATTTAAGGTCCAACAATCGACCATTTAAGGTCCAACAATCGACCATTTAAGGTCCAACAATCGACCATTTAAGGTCCAACAATCGACCATTTAAGGTCCAACAATTGACCATTTAAGTCAATTGTTGGACCTTAAATGGTCAATTGTTGGACCTTAAATGGTCAATTGTTGGACCTTAAATGGTCAATTGTTGGACCTTAAATGGTCAATTGTTGGACCTTAAATGGTCAATTGTTGGACCTTAAATGGTCAATTGTTGGACCTTAAATGGTCAATTGTTGGACCTTAAATGGTCAATTGTTGGACCTTAAATGGTCAATTGTTGGACCTTAAATGGTCAATTGTTGGACCTTAAATGGTCAATTGTTGGACCTTAAATGGTCAATTGTTGGACCTTAAATGGTCAATTGTTGGACCTTAAATGGTCAATTGTTGGACCTTAAATGGTCAATTGTTGGACCTTAAATGGTCAATTGTTGGACCTTAAATGGTCAATTGTTGGACCTTAAATGGTCAATTGTTGGACCTTAAATGGTCAATTGTTGGACCTTAAATGGTCAATTGTTGGACCTTAAATGGTCAATTGTTGGACCTTAAATGGTCAATTGTTGGACCTTAAATGGTCAATTGTTGGACCTTAAATGGTCAATTGTTGGACCTTAAATGGTCAATTGTTGGACCTTAAATGGTCAATTGTTGGACCTTAAATGGTCAATTGTTGGACCTTAAATGGTCAATTGTTGGACCTTAAATGGTCAATTGTTGGACCTTAAATGGTCAATTGTTGGACCTTAAATGGTCAATTGTTGGACCTTAAATGGTCAATTGTTGGACCTTAAATGGTCAATTGTTGGACCTTAAATGGTCAATTGTTGGACCTTAAATGGTCAATTGTTGGACCTTAAATGGTCAATTGTTGGACCTTAAATGGTCAATTGTTGGACCTTAAATGGTCAATTGTTGGACCTTAAATGGTCAATTGTTGGACCTTAAATGGTCAATTGTTGGACCTTAAATGGTCAATTGTTGGACCTTAAATGGTCAATTGTTGGACCTTAAATGGTCAATTGTTGGACCTTAAATGGTCAATTGTTGGACCTTAAATGGTCAATTGTTGGACCTTAAATGGTCAATTGTTGGACCTTAAATGGTCAATTGTTGGACCTTAAATGGTCAATTGTTGGACCTTAAATGGTCAATTGTTGGACCTTAAATGGTCAATTGTTGGACCTTAAATGGTCAATTGTTGGACCTTAAATGGTCAATTGTTGGACCTTAAATGGTCAATTGTTGGACCTTAAATGGTCAATTGTTGGACCTTAAATGGTCAATTGTTGGACCTTAAATGGTCAATTGTTGGACCTTAAATGGTCAATTGTTGGACCTTAAATGGTCAATTGTTGGACCTTAAATGGTCAATTGTTGGACCTTAAATGGTCAATTGTTGGACCTTAAATGGTCAATTGTTGGACCTTAAATGGTCAATTGTTGGACCTTAAATGGTCAATTGTTGGACCTTAAATGGTCAATTGTTGGACCTTAAATGGTCAATTGTTGGACCTTAAATGGTCAATTGTTGGACCTTAAATGGTCAATTGTTGGACCTTAAATGGTCAATTGTTGGACCTTAAATGGTCAATTGTTGGACCTTAAATGGTCAATTGTTGGACCTTAAATGGTCAATTGTTGGACCTTAAATGGTCAATTGTTGGACCTTAAATGGTCAATTGTTGGACCTTAAATGGTCAATTGTTGGACCTTAAATGGTCAATTGTTGGACCTTAAATGGTCAATTGTTGGACCTTAAATGGTCAATTGTTGGACCTTAAATGGTCAATTGTTGGACCTTAAATGGTCAATTGTTGGACCTTAAATGGTCAATTGTTGGACCTTAAATGGTCAATTGTTGGACCTTAAATGGTCAATTGTTGGACCTTAAATGGTCAATTGTTGGACCTTAAATGGTCAATTGTTGGACCTTAAATGGTCAATTGTTGGACCTTAAATGGTCAATTGTTGGACCTTAAATGGTCAATTGTTGGACCTTAAATGGTCAATTGTTGGACCTTAAATGGTCAATTGTTGGACCTTAAATGGTCAATTGTTGGACCTTAAATGGTCAATTGTTGGACCTTAAATGGTCAATTGTTGGACCTTAAATGGTCAATTGTTGGACCTTAAATGGTCAATTGTTGGACCTTAAATGGTCAATTGTTGGACCTTAAATGGTCAATTGTTGGACCTTAAATGGTCAATTGTTGGACCTTAAATGGTCAATTGTTGGACCTTAAATGGTCAATTGTTGGACCTTAAATGGTCAATTGTTGGACCTTAAATGGTCAATTGTTGGACCTTAAATGGTCAATTGTTGGACCTTAAATGGTCAATTGTTGGACCTTAAATGGTCAATTGTTGGACCTTAAATGGTCAATTGTTGGACCTTAAATGGTCAATTGTTGGACCTTAAATGGTCAATTGTTGGACCTTAAATGGTCAATTGTTGGACCTTAAATGGTCAATTGTTGGACCTTAAATGGTCAATTGTTGGACCTTAAATGGTCAATTGTTGGACCTTAAATGGTCAATTGTTGGACCTTAAATGGTCAATTGTTGGACCTTAAATGGTCAATTGTTGGACCTTAAATGGTCAATTGTTGGACCTTAAATGGTCAATTGTTGGACCTTAAATGGTCAATTGTTGGACCTTAAATGGTCAATTGTTGGACCTTAAATGGTCAATTGTTGGACCTTAAATGGTCAATTGTTGGACCTTAAATGGTCAATTGTTGGACCTTAAATGGTCAATTGTTGGACCTTAAATGGTCAATTGTTGGACCTTAAATGGTCAATTGTTGGACCTTAAATGGTCAATTGTTGGACCTTAAATGGTCAATTGTTGGACCTTAAATGGTCAATTGTTGGACCTTAAATGGTCAATTGTTGGACCTTAAATGGTCAATTGTTGGACCTTAAATGGTCAATTGTTGGACCTTAAATGGTCAATTGTTGGACCTTAAATGGTCAATTGTTGGACCTTAAATGGTCAATTGTTGGACCTTAAATGGTCAATTGTTGGACCTTAAATGGTCAATTGTTGGACCTTAAATGGTCAATTGTTGGACCTTAAATGGTCAATTGTTGGACCTTAAATGGTCAATTGTTGGACCTTAAATGGTCAATTGTTGGACCTTAAATGGTCAATTGTTGGACCTTAAATGGTCAATTGTTGGACCTTAAATGGTCAATTGTTGGACCTTAAATGGTCAATTGTTGGACCTTAAATGGTCAATTGTTGGACCTTAAATGGTCAATTGTTGGACCTTAAATGGTCAATTGTTGGACCTTAAATGGTCAATTGTTGGACCTTAAATGGTCAATTGTTGGACCTTAAATGGTCAATTGTTGGACCTTAAATGGTCAATTGTTGGACCTTAAATGGTCAATTGTTGGACCTTAAATGGTCAATTGTTGGACCTTAAATGGTCAATTGTTGGACCTTAAATGGTCAATTGTTGGACCTTAAATGGTCAATTGTTGGACCTTAAATGGTCAATTGTTGGACCTTAAATGGTCAATTGTTGGACCTTAAATGGTCAATTGTTGGACCTTAAATGGTCAATTGTTGGACCTTAAATGGTCAATTGTTGGACCTTAAATGGTCAATTGTTGGACCTTAAATGGTCAATTGTTGGACCTTAAATGGTCAATTGTTGGACCTTAAATGGTCAATTGTTGGACCTTAAATGGTCAATTGTTGGACCTTAAATGGTCAATTGTTGGACCTTAAATGGTCAATTGTTGGACCTTAAATGGTCAATTGTTGGACCTTAAATGGTCAATTGTTGGACCTTAAATGGTCAATTGTGGACCTTAAATGGTCAATTGTTGGACCTTAAATGGTCAATTGTTGGACCTTAAATGGTCAATTGTTGGACCTTAAATGGTCAATTGTTGGACCTTAAATGGTCAATTGTTGGACCTTAAATGGTCAATTGTTGGACCTTAAATGGTCAATTGTTGGACCTTAAATGGTCAATTGTTGGACCTTAAATGGTCAATTGTTGGACCTTAAATGGTCAATTGTTGGACCTTAAATGGTCAATTGTTGGACCTTAAATGGTCAATTGTTGGACCTTAAATGGTCAATTGTTGGACCTTAAATGGTCAATTGTTGGACCTTAAATGGTCAATTGTTGGACCTTAAATGGTCAATTGTTGGACCTTAAATGGTCAATTGTTGGACCTTAAATGGTCAATTGGACCTTAAATGGTCAATTGTTGGACCTTAAATGGTCAATTGTTGGACCTTAAATGGTCAATTGTTGGACCTTAAATGGTCAATTGTTGGACCTTAAATGGTCAATTGTTGGACCTTAAATGGTCAATTGTTGGACCTTAAATGGTCAATTGTTGGACCTTAAATGGTCAATTGTTGGACCTTAAATGGTCAATTGTTGGACCTTAAATGGTCAATTGTTGGACCTTAAATGGTCAATTGTTGGACCTTAAATGGTCAATTGTTGGACCTTAAATGGTCAATTGTTGGACCTTAAATGGTCAATTGTTGGACCTTAAATGGTCAATTGTTGGACCTTAAATGGTCAATTGTTGGACCTTAAATGGTCAATTGTTGGACCTTAAATGGTCAATTGTTGGACCTTAAATGGTCAATTGTTGGACCTTAAATGGTCAATTGTTGGACCTTAAATGGTCAATTGTTGGACCTTAAATGGTCAATTGTTGGACCTTAAATGGTCAATTGTTGGACCTTAAATGGTCAATTGTTGGACCTTAAATGGTCAATTGTTGGACCTTAAATGGTCAATTGTTGGACCTTAAATGGTCAATTGTTGGACCTTAAATGGTCAATTGTTGGACCTTAAATGGTCAATTGTTGGACCTTAAATGGTCAATTGTTGGACCTTAAATGGTCAATTGTTGGACCTTAAATGGTCAATTGTTGGACCTTAAATGGTCAATTGTTGGACCTTAAATGGTCAATTGTTGGACCTTAAATGGTCAATTGTTGGACCTTAAATGGTCAATTGTTGGACCTTAAATGGTCAATTGTTGGACCTTAAATGGTCAATTGTTGGACCTTAAATGGTCAATTGTTGGACCTTAAATGGTCAATTGTTGGACCTTAAATGGTCAATTGTTGGACCTTAAATGGTCAATTGTTGGACCTTAAATGGTCAATTGTTGGACCTTAAATGGTCAATTGTTGGACCTTAAATGGTCAATTGTTGGATCTACATGGTCAATTGTTGGACCTTAAATGGTCAATTGTTGACTTTAAATGGTCAATTGTTGACATTAAATGGTCGATTATTGACCTAAATGGTCGATTGTTGAACCTTAAATTGTGAATTGTTGGACATTAAATGGTCAATTATTGAACCTTAAATGGTCAATTGCTGGACCTTAAATGGTCAATTGTTGGACCTTAGATGGTCAATTGTTGAACCTTAAATGGTCGATTGTTGGACCTCAAATGGTCACTTGTTGACCTTTAAATGGTCACTTGTTGGACCTTTAAATGGTCAATTGTTGAACCTAAAATGGTCAATTGTTGACCTTAAACGGTCACTTGTTGGACCTTAAATGGTCGATTGTTGGACCTAAAATAGTCAATTGTTGGACCTAAAAATGGTCAATTATTGGACCTTATATGGTCGAGTGTTGGACCTTTAAATGGTCGATTGTTGGACCTAAATGGTCAGTTGTTGGACCTTAGATGGTCAATTGTTGAACCTTTAAATGGTCAATTGTTGGACCTTAAATGGTCAATTGTTGGACCTTAAATGGTCGATTGTTGGACCTTAAATGGTTGATTGTTAGACCTTAAATGGTCAATTGTTGAACCTTAAATGGTCCATTGTGGGACCTTAAATGGTCAATTTTTGGACCTAAAATGGTCGATTGTTGGACCTTAAATGGTCGATTGTTGGACCTTTAGATGGTCAGTTGTTGACCTTTAAATGGTCAATTGTTGAACCTTAAATGGTCGATTGTTGGACCTTTAAATGAAGTCGATTGTTGGACCTTAAATGGTCAATTGTTTGACCTTAAATGTCAATTGTGAGGCCTTTCAAACGGTCTATTGTTGAGCTCTAAATGGTCAATTGTTGGATCTTTACATGGTCAATTGTTTGACCTTAAATGGTCAATTATTGATCTTAAATGGTCGATTGCTGGACCTTAAATGGTCAATTGTTGGACCTTAAATGGTCAATTGTTGACCTTAAATGGTAGTTGTTGACCTAAATGGTCGATTGTTGGACCTTTAAATGGTCGATTGCAGGACCTTTAAATGGTCAATTGTTGGACCTTTTAAATGGTCGATTGTTGGACCTTTAAATGGTCGATTGTTGGACCTTTAATGGTCAATTGTTGACCTAAATGGTCAATTGTTGACCTTTAAATGGTCAATTGTTGACTAAATGGTCAATTGTTGGACTTAAATGGTAATTGTTGGACATTAAATGGGCAATTATTGGACCTAAATGGTCGATTGCTGACCTAAAATGGTCAATTGTTGGACCTTAAATGGTCAATTTTGGACCTTAAATGGTCAATTATTGACCTAAATGGTCGATTGTTGGACCTTAAATGGTCAATTGTTGGACCTTAAATGGTCAATTGTTGGACCTTTAATGGTCAATTGTTGGACCTTAAATGGTCGATTGTTGACCTTAAATGGTCAATTGTTGGACCTTTAAATGGTCGATTGTTGGACCTTTAAATGGTCGATTGTTGGACCTTTAAATGGTCGATTGTTGGACCTTAAATGGTCGATTATTGGACCTTTAAACGGTCAATTGTTGACCTTTAAATGGTCGATTGTTGACCTAAATGGTCAATTGTTGGACCTTAAATGGTCAGTTGTTGGACCTAAAATGGTCAATTGCTTGACCTTAAATGGTCAATTGCAGGACAAATGGTCAATTGTTGACCTTTAAATGGCCAATTGTTGGACCTTTAAATGGTCGATTGTTGGACCTTTAATGGTCAATTGTTGGACCTAAATGGTCAATTGTTTGACCTTAAATGGTCAATTGTTGACTTTAAATGGTCGATTGTTGGACCTTTAAATGGCAATTATTGGACCTTTAAATGGTCAATTGTTGACCTAAAATGGTCGATTGTTGACCTTAAAATGGTCAGTTGTTGGACCTGTCAATTGTTGAACCTAAAATGGTCAATTGTTGGACCTTAAATGGTTGATTGTTGCACCTAAATGGTCGATTGTTGGACCTTAAATGGTCAATTGTTGAACCTTAAATGGTCGATTGTTGACCTTAAATGGTCGATTGTTGGACCTTTAAATGGTCAATTGTTGGACCTTAAATGTCAATTGTTGGACCTTAAATGGGCAATTGTTGGACTTTAAATGGTCAATTGTTGACCTTAAATGGTAATTGTTGGACCTTAAATGGTCAGTTGTTGGACCTTTAAATGGTCAATTGTTGAACCTTTTAAATGGTCAATTGTTTGGACCTTAAATGGTCGATTGTTGGACCTTTAAATGGTCGATTGTTGGACCTTAAATGGTCGATTGTTGGACCTTAAATGGTCGATTGTTGGACCTTAAATGGTCAATTATTGAACCTTAAATGGTCAATTGTTTGACCTTAAATGGTCGATTGTTGGACCTTAAAATGGTCGAGTGTTGGACCTTTTTAAATGATCGATTGTTGGACCTAAATGATCAATTGTTGAACTGTTGACCTTAAATGGTCGATTGTTGGACCTTAAATGGTCGATTGTTGGACCTAAATGGTCGATTGTTGGACCTTTAAATGGTCAATTGTTGGACCTTAAATGGTCGATTGTTGGACCTTAAATGGTCAATTGTTGACCTTAAATGGTCGATTGTTGGACCTTAAATGGTCGATTGTTGGACCTTAAATGGTCGATTGTTGGACCTTAAATGGTCAATTGTTGGACCTTAAATGGTCAATTGTTGGACCTTAAATGGTCGATTGTTGGACCTAAATGGTCAATTGTTGGACCTTAAATGGTGGACCTTTAAATTGTTGGACCTTTAAATGGTCGATTGTTGACCTTAAATGGTCGATTGTTGGACCTTAAATGGTCGATTGTTGGACCTTAAATGGTCGATTGTTGGACCTTAAATGGTCGATTGTTGGACCTTTAAATGGTCGATTGTTGGACCTTAAATGGTCAATTGTTGGACCTTAAATGGTCGATTGTTGGACCTTAAATGGTCAATTGTTGGACCTTAAATGGTCAATTGTTGGACCTTAAATGGTCAATTGTTGACCTTAAATGGTCAATTGTTGGACCTTAAATGGTCAATTGTTGGACCTTAAATGGTCAATTGTTGGACCTTAAATGGTCGATTGTTGGACCTTAAATGGTCGATTGTTGGACCTTAAATGGTCGATTGTTGGACCTTAAATGGTCGATTGTTGGACCTTTAAATGGTCGATTGTTGGACCTTAAATGGTCAATTGTTGGACCTTAAATGGTCAATTGTTGGACCTTTAAATGGTCGATTGTTGGACCTTTAAATGGTCGATTGTTGACCTTAAATGGTCGATTGTTGGACCTTAAATGGTCGATTGTTGGACCTTTAAATGGTCAATTGTTGGACCTTAAATGGTCGATTGTTGGACCTAAATGGTCGATTGTTGGACCTTAAATGGTCAATTGTTGGACCTTAAATGGTCAATTGTTGGACCTTAAATGGTCGATTGTTGGACCTTAAATGGTCGATTGTTGGACCTTAAATGGTCGATTGTTGGACCTTAAATGGTCGATTGTTGGACCTTAAATGGTCGATTGTTGGACCTTAAATGGTCGATTGTTGGACCTTAAATGGTCAATTGTTGGACCTTTAAATGGTCGATTGTTGACCTTAAATGGTCAATTGTTGGACCTTAAATGGTCAATTGTTGGACCTTAAATGGTCAATTGTTGGACCTTAAATGGTCAATTGTTGGACCTTAAATGGTCGATTGTTGGACCTTAAATGGTCGATTGTTGGACCTTAAATGGTCGATTGTTGGACCTTAAATGGTCAATTGTTGGACCTTAAATGGTCAATTGTTGACCTTAAATGGTCGATTGTTGGACCTTAAATGGTCAATTGTTGACCTTAAATGGTCAATTGTTGGACCTTAAATGGTCAATTGTTGGACCTTAAATGGTCAATTGTTGGACCTTAAATGGTCAATTGTTGGACCTTAAATGGTCGATTGTTGGACCTTAAATGGTCGATTGTTGGACCTTAAATGGTCGATTGTTGGACCTTAAATGGTCAATTGTTGGACCTTAAATGGTCGATTGTTGGACCTTAAATGGTCAATTGTTGGACCTTAAATGGTCAATTGTTGGACCTTAAATGGTCGATTGTTGGACCTTAAATGGTCGATTGTTGGACCTTAAATGGTCGATTGTTGGACCTTAAATGGTCGATTGTTGGACCTTAAATGGTCGATTGTTGGACCTTAAATGGTCGATTGTTGGACCTTTAAATGGTCGATTGTTGGACCTTAAATGGTCAATTGTTGGACCTTAAATGGTCAATTGTTGGACCTTAAATGGTCAATTGTTGGACCTTAAATGGTCGATTGTTGGACCTTAAATGGTCGATTGTTGGACCTTAAATGGTCGATTGTTGGACCTTAAATGGTCAATTGTTGGACCTTAAATGGTCGATTGTTGGACCTTAAATGGTCGATTGTTGGACCTTAAATGGTCAATTGTTGGACCTTAAATGGTCAATTGTTGGACCTTAAATGGTCGATTGTTGGACCTTAAATGGTCGATTGTTGGACCTTAAATGGTCGATTGTTGGACCTTAAATGGTCGATTGTTGGACCTTTAAATGGTCGATTGTTGGACCTTAAATGGTCGATTGTTGGACCTTAAATGGTCAATTGTTGGACCTTAAATGGTCAATTGTTGGACCTTAAATGGTCGATTGTTGGACCTTAAATGGTCAATTGTTGGACCTTTAAATGGTCGATTGTTGGACCTTAAATGGTCGATTGTTGGACCTTAAATGGTCGATTGTTGGACCTTAAATGGTCGATTGTTGGACCTTAAATGGTCGATTGTTGGACCTTAAATGGTCAATTGTTGGACCTTAAATGGTCGATTGTTGGACCTTAAATGGTTGATTGTTGACCTTAAATGGTCAATTGTTGGACCTTAAATGGTCAATTGTTGACCTTAAATGGTCAATTGTTGGACCTTAAATGGTCAATTGTTGGACCTTAAATGGTCAATTGTTGGACCTTAAATGGTCAATTGTTGGACCTTAAATGGTCAATTGTTGGACCTTAAATGGTCGATTGTTGGACCTTAAATGGTCAATTGTTGGACCTTAAATGGTCAATTGTTGGACCTTAAATGGTCGATTGTTGGACCTTTAAATGGTCAATTGTTGGACCTTAAATGGTCAATTGTTGGACCTTTAAATGGTCAATTGTTGGACCTTAAATGGTCAATTGTTGGACCTTAAATGGTCGATTGTTGGACCTTAAATGGTCGATTGTTGGACCTTAAATGGTCGATTGTTGGACCTTAAATGGTCGATTGTTGACCTTAAATGGTCAATTGTTGGACCTTAAATGGTCAGACCTTAAATGGTCGATTGTTGGACCTTAAATGGTCGATTGTTGGACCTTAAATGGTCGATTGTTGGACCTTAAATGGTCGATTGTTGGACCTTAAATGGTCGATTGTTGGACCTTAAATGGTCAATTGTTGGACCTTAAATGGTCGATTGTTGGACCTTAAATGGTCGATTGTTGGACCTTAAATGGTCGATTGTTGGACCTTAAATGGTCGATTGTTGGACCTTAAATGGTCGATTGTTGGACCTTAAATGGTCGATTGTTGGACCTTAAATGGTCGATTGTTGGACCTTTAAATGGTCGATTGTTGGACCTTTAAATGGTCGATAAATGGACCCTTAAAATTGTTGGACCTTAAATGGTCGATTGTTGGACCTTAAATGGTCGATTGTTGGACCTTAAATGGTCGATTGTTGGACCTTAAATGGTCGATTGTTGGACCTTAAATGGTCGATTGTTGTTTAAATGGTCGATTGTTGGACCTTAAATGGTCGATTGTTGGACCTTAAATGGTCGATTGTTGGACCTTAAATGGTCGATTGTTGGACCTTAAATGGTCGATTGTTGGACCTTAAATGGTCGATTGTTGGACCTTAAATGGTCGATTGTTGGACCTTAAATGGTCGATTGTTGGACCTTAAATGGTCGATTGTTGGACCTTAAATGGTCGATTGTTGGACCTTAAATGGTCGATTGTTGGACCTTAAATGGTCGATTGTTGGACCTTAAATGGTCGATTGTTGGACCTTAAATGGTCGATTGTTGGACCTTAAATGGTCGATTGTTGGACCTTAAAAATTGTTGGACCTTAAATGGTCGATTGTTGGACCTTAAATGGTCGATTGTTGGACCTTAAATGGTCGATTGTTGGACCTTAAATGGTCGATTGTTGGACCTTAAATGGTCGATTGTTGGACCTTAAATGGTCGATTGTTGGACCTTAAATGGTCGATTGTTGGACCTTAAATGGTCGATTGTTGGACCTTAAATGGTCGATTGTTGGACCTTAAATGGTCGATTGTTGGACCTTAAATGGTCGATTGTTGGACCTTAAATGGTCGATTGTTGGACCTTAAATGGTCGATTGTTGGACCTTAAATGGTCGATTGTTGGACCTTAAATGGTCGATTGTTGGACCTTAAATGGTCGATTGTTGGACCTTAAATGGTCGATTGTTGGACCTTAAATGGTCGATTGTTGGACCTTAAATGGTCGATTGTTGGACCTTAAATGGTCGATTGTTGGACCTTAAATGGTCGATTGTTGGACCTTAAATGGTCGATTGTTGGACCTTAAATGGTCGATTGTTGGACCTTAAATGGTCGATTGTTGGACCTTAAATGGTCGATTGTTGGACCTTAAATGGTCGATTGTTGGACCTTAAAATGGTCTTAAATCGATTGTTGGACCTTAAATGGTCGATTGTTGGACCTTAAATGGTCGATTTAAATGGTCGATTGTTGGACCTTAAATGGTCGATTGTTGGACCTTAAATGGTCGATTGTTGGACCTTAAATGGTCGATTGTTGGACCTTAAATGGTCGATTGTTGGACCTTAAATGGTCGATTGTTGGACCTTAAATGGTCGATTGTTGGACCTTAAATGGTCGATTGTTGGACCTTAAATGGTCGATTGTTGGACCTTAAATGGTCGATTGTTGGACCTTAAATGGTCGATTGTTGGACCTTAAATGGTCGATTGTTGGACCTTAAATGGTCGATTGTTGGACCTTAAATGGTCGATTGTTGGACCTTAAATGGTCGATTGTTGGACCTTAAATGGTCGATTGTTGGACCTTAAATGGTCGATTGTTGGACCTTAAATGGTCGATTGTTGGACCTTAAATGGTCGATTGTTGGACCTTAAATGGTCGATTGTTGGACCTTAAATGGTCGATTGTTGGACCTTAAATGGTCGATTGTTGGACCTTAAATGGTCGATTGTTGGACCTTAAATGGTCGATTGTTGGACCTTAAATGGTCGATTGTTGGACCTTAAATGGTCGATTGTTGGACCTTAAATGGTCGATTGTTGGACCTTAAATGGTCGATTGTTGGACCTTAAATGGTCGATTGTTGGACCTTAAATGGTCGATTGTTGGACCTTAAATGGTCGATTGTTGGACCTTAAATGGTCGATTGTTGGACCTTAAATGGTCGATTGTTGGACCTTAAATGGTCGATTGTTGGACCTTAAATGGTCGATAAATGGTCGATTGTTGGACCTTAAATGGTCGATTGTTGGACCTTAAATGGTCGATTGTTGGACCTTAAATGGTCGATTGTTGGACCTTAAATGGTCGATTGTTGGACCTTAAATGGTCGATTGTTGGACCTTAAATGGTCGATTGTTGGACCTTAAATGGTCGATTGTTGGACCTTAAATGGTCGATTGTTGGACCTTAAATGGTCGATTGTTGGACCTTAAATGGTCAATTGTTGGACCTTAAATGGTCGATTGTTGGACCTTAAATGGTCGATTGTTGGACCTTAAATGGTCGATTGTTGGACCTTAAATGGTCGATTGTTGGACCTTAAATGGTCGATTGTTGGACCTTAAATGGTCGATTGTTGGACCTTAAATGGTCGATTGTTGGACCTTAAATGGTCGATTGTTGGACCTTAAATGGTCGATTGTTGGACCTTAAATGGTCGATTGTTGGACCTTAAATGGTCGATTGTTGGACCTTAAATGGTCGATTGTTGGACCTTAAATGGTCGATTGTTGGACCTTAAATGGTCGATTGTTGGACCTTAAATGGTCGATTGTTGGACCTTAAATGGTCGATTGTTGGACCTTAAATGGTCGATTGTTGGACCTTAAATGGTCGATTGTTGGACCTTAAATGGTCGATTGTTGGACCTTAAATGGTCGATTGTTGGACCTTAAATAAATGGTCGATTGTTGGACCTTAAATGGTCGATTGTTGGACCTTAAATGGTCGATTGTTGGACCTTAAATGGTCGATTGTTGGACCTTAAATGGTCGATTGTTGGACCTTAAATGGTCGATTGTTGGACCTTAAATGGTCGATTGTTGGACCTTAAATGGTCGATTGTTGGACCTTAAATGGTCGATTGTTGGACCTTAAATGGTCGATTGTTGGACCTTAAATGGTCGATTGTTGGACCTTAAATGGTCGATTGTTGGACCTTAAATGGTCGATTGTTGGACCTTAAATGGTCGATTGTTGGACCTTAAATGGTCGATTGTTGGACCTTAAATGGTCGATTGTTGGACCTTAAATGGTCGATTGTTGGACCTTAAATGGTCGATTGTTGGACCTTAAATGGTCGATTGTTGGACCTTAAATGGTCGATTGTTGGACCTTAAATGGTCGATTGTTGGACCTTAAATGGTCGATTGTTGGACCTTAAATGGTCGATTGTTGGACCTTAAATGGTCGATTGTTGGACCTTAAATGGTCGATTGTTGGACCTTAAATGGTCGATTGTTGGACCTTAAATGGTCGATTGTTGGACCTTAAATGGTCGATTGTTGGACCTTAAATGGTCGATTGTTGGACCTTAAATGGTCGATTGTTGGACCTTAAATGGTCGATTGTTGGACCTTAAATGGTCGATTGTTGGACCTTAAATGGTCGATTGTTGGACCTTAAATGGTCGATTGTTGGACCTTAAATGGTCGATTGTTGGACCTTAAATGGTCGATTGTTGGACCTTAAATGGTCGATTGTTGGACCTTAAATGGTCGATTGTTGGACCTTAAATGGTCGATTGTTGGACCTTAAATGGTCGATTGTTGGACCTTAAATGGTCGATTGTTGGACCTTAAATGGTCGATTGTTGGACCTTAAATGGTCGATTGTTGGACCTTAAATGGTCGATTGTTTAAATGGTCGATTGTTGACCTTAAATGGTCGATTGTTGGACCTTAAATGGTCGATTGTTGGACCTTAAATGGTCGATTGTTGGACCTTAAAAATTGTTGGTCGATCGATTGTTGGACCTTAAATGGTCGATTGTTGGACCTTAAATGGTCGATTGTTGGACCTTAAATGGTCGATTGTTGGACCTTAAATGGTCGATTGTTGGACCTTAAATGGTCGATTGTTGGACCTTAAATGGTCGATTGTTGGACCTTAAATGGTCGATTGTTGGACCTTAAATGGTCGATTGTTGGACCTTAAAATTGTTGGTTAAATGGTCGATTGTTGGACCTTAAATGGTCGATTGTTGGACCTTAAATGGTCAATTGTTGGACCTTAAATGGTCGATTGTTGGACCTTAAATGGTCGATTGTTGGACCTTAAATGGTCGATTGTTGGACCTTAAATGGTCGATTGTTGGACCTTAAATGGTCGATTGTTGGACCTTAAATGGTCGATTGTTGGACCTTAAATGGTCGATTGTTGGACCTTAAATGGTCGATTGTTGGACCTTAAATGGTCGATTGTTGGACCTTAAATGGTCGATTGTTGGACCTTAAATGGTCGATTGTTGGACCTTAAATGGTCGATTGTTGGACCTTAAATGGTCGATTGTTGGACCTTAAATGGTCGATTGTTGGACCTTAAATGGTCGATTGTTGGACCTTAAATGGTCGATTGTTGGACCTTAAATGGTCGATTGTTGGACCTTAAATGGTCGATTGTTGGACCTTAAATGGTGGATTGTTGGACCTTAAATGGTCGATTGTTGGACCTTAAATGGTCGATTGTTGGACCTTAAATGGTCGATTGTTGGACCTTAAATGGTCGATTGTTGGACCTTAAATGGTCGATTGTTGGACCTTAAATGGTCGATTGTTGGACCTTAAATGGTCGATTGTTGGACCTTAAATGGTCGATTGTTGGACCTTAAATGGTCGATTGTTGGACCTTAAAAATTGGTCGATTGTTGGACCTTAAATGGTCGATTGTTGGACCTTAAATGGTCGATTGTTGGACCTTAAATGGTCGATTGTTGGACCTTAAATGGTCGATTGTTGGACCTTAAATGGTCGATTGTTGGACCTTAAATGGTCGATTGTTGGACCTTAAATGGTCGATTGTTGGACCTTAAATGGTCGATTGTTGGACCTTAAATGGTCGATTGTTGGACCTTAAATGGTCGATTGTTGGACCTTAAATGGTCGATTGTTGGACCTTAAATGGTCGATTGTTGGACCTTAAATGGTCGATTGTTGGACCTTAAATGGTCGATTGTTGGACCTTAAATGGTCGATTGTTGGACCTTAAATGGTCGATTGTTGGACCTTAAATGGTCGATTGTTGGATAAATGGTCGATTGTTGGACCTTAAATGGTCGATTGTTGGACCTTAAATGGTCGATTGTTGGACCTTAAATGGTCGATTGTTGGACCTTAAATGGTCGATTGTTGGACCTTAAATGGTCGATTGTTGGACCTTAAATGGTCGATTGTTGGACCTTAAATGGTCGATTGTTGGACCTTAAATGGTCGATTGTTGGACCTTAAATGGTCGATTGTTGGACCTTAAATGGTCGATTGTTGGACCTTAAATGGTCGATTGTTGGACCTTAAATGGTCGATTGTTGGACCTTAAATGGTAAATGGTAAATTGATTGTTGGACCTTAAATGGTCGATTGTTGGACCTTAAATGGTCGATTGTTGGACCTTAAATGGTCGATTGTTGGACCTTAAATGGTCGATTGTTGGACCTTAAATGGTCGATTGTTGGATTGGTCGATTGTTGGACCTTAAATGGTCGATTGTTGGACCTTAAATGGTCGATTGTTGGACCTTAAATGGTCGATTGTTGGACCTTAAATGGTCGATTGTTGGACCTTAAATGGTCGATTGTTGGACCTTAAATGGTCGATTGTTGGACCTTAAATGGTCGATTGTTGGACCTTAAATGGTCGATTGTTGGACCTTAAATGGTCGATTGTTGGACCTTAAATGGTCGATTGTTGGACCTTAAATGGTCGATTGTTGGACCTTAAATGGTCGATTGTTGGACCTTAAAATGGTCGATTGTTGGACCTTAAATGGTCGATTGTTGGACCTTAAATGGTCGATTGTTGGACCTTAAATGGTCGATTGTTGGACCTTAAATGGTCGATTGTTGGACCTTAAATGGTCGATTGTTGGACCTTAAATGGTCGATTGTTGGACCTTAAATGGTCGATTGTTGGACCTTAAATGGTCGATTGTTGGACCTTAAATGGTCGATTGTTGGACCTTAAATGGTCGATTGTTGGACCTTAAATGGTCGATTGTTGGACCTTAAATGGTCGATTGTTGGACCTTAAATGGTCGATTGTTGGACCTTAAATGGTCGATTGTTGGACCTTAAATGGTCGATTGTTGGACCTTAAATGGTCGATTGTTGGACCTTAAATGGTCGATTGTTGGACCTTAAATGGTCGATTGTTGGACCTTAAATGGTCGATTGTTGGACCTTAAATGGTCGATTGTTGGACCTTAAATGGTCGATTGTTGGACCTTAAATGGTCGATTGTTGGACCTTAAATGGTCGATTGTTGGACCTTAAATGGTCGATTGTTGGACCTTAAATGGTCGATTGTTGGACCTTAAATGGTCGATTGTTGGACCTTAAATGGTCGATTGTTGGACCTTAAATGGTCGATTGTTGGACCTTAAATGGTCGATTGTTGGACCTTAAATGGTCGATTGTTGGACCTTAAATGGTCGATTGTTGGACCTTAAATGGTCGATTGTTGGACCTTAAATGGTCGATTGTTGGACCTTAAATGGTCGATTGTTGGACCTTAAATGGTCGATTGTTGGACCTTAAATGGTCGATTGTTGGACCTTAAATGGTCGATTGTTGGACCTTAAATGGTCGATTGTTGGACCTTAAATGGTCGATTGTTGGACCTTAAATGGTCGATTGTTGGACCTTAAATGGTCGATTGTTGGACCTTAAATGGTCGATTGTTGGACCTTAAATGGTCGATTGTTGGACCTTAAATGGTCGATTGTTGGACCTTAAATGGTCGATTGTTGGACCTTAAATGGTCGATTGTTTAAATGGTCGATTGTTGGACCTTAAATGGTCGATTGTTGGACCTTAAATGGTCGATTGTTGGACCTTAAATGGTCGATTGTTGGACCTTAAATGGTCGATTGTTGGACCTTAAATGGTCGATTGTTGGACCTTAAATGGTCGATTGTTGGACCTTAAATGGTCGATTGTTGGACCTTAAATGGTCGATTGTTGGACCTTAAATGGTCGATTGTTGGACCTTAAATGGTCGATTGTTGGACCTTAAATGGTCGATTGTTGGACCTTAAATGGTCGATTGTTGGACCTTAAATGGTCGATTGTTGGACCTTAAATGGTCGATTGTTGGACCTTAAATGGTCGATTGTTGGACCTTAAATGGTCGATTGTTGGACCTTAAATGGTCGATTGTTGGACCTTAAATGGTCGATTGTTGGACCTTAAATGGTCGATTGTTGGACCTTAAATGGTCGATTGTTGGACCTTAAATGGTCGATTGTTGGACCTTAAATGGTCGATTGTTGGACCTTAAATGGTCGATTGTTGGACCTTAAATGGTCGATTGTTGGACCTTAAATGGTCGATTGTTGGACCTTAAATGGTCGATTGTTGGATGGTCGATTGTTGGAAATGGTCGATTGTTGGACCTTAAATGGTCGATTGTTGGACCTTAAATGGTCGATTGTTGGACCTTAAATGGTCGATTGTTGGACCTTAAATGGTCGATTGTTGGACCTTAAATGGTCGATTGTTGGACCTTAAATGGTCGATTGTTGGACCTTAAATGGTCGATTGTTGGACCTTAAATGGTCGATTGTTGGACCTTAAATGGTCGATTGTTGGACCTTAAATGGTCGATTGTTGGACCTTAAATGGTCGATTGTTGGACCTTAAATGGTCGATTGTTGGACCTTAAATGGTCGATTGTTGGACCTTAAATGGTCGATTGTTGGACCTTAAATGGTCGATTGTTGGACCTTAAATGGTCGATTGTTGGAAATAAATGGTCGATTGTTGGACCTTAAATGGTCGATTGTTGGACCTTAAATGGTCGATTGTTGGACCTTAAATGGTCGATTGTTGGACCTTAAATGGTCGATTGTTGGACCTTAAATGGTCGATTGTTGGACCTTAAATGGTCTTAAATTGTTGGACCTTAAATGGTCGATTGTTGGACCTTAAATGGTCGATTGTTGGACCTTAAATGGTCGATTGTTGGACCTTAAATGGTCGATTGTTGGACCTTAAATGGTCGATTGTTGGACCTTAAATGGTCGATTGTTGGACCTTAAATGGTCGATTGTTGGACCTTAAATGGTCGATTGTTGGACCTTAAATGGTCGATTGTTGGACCTTAAATGGTCGATTGTTGGACCTTAAATGGTCGATTGTTGGACCTTAAATGGTCGATTGTTGGACCTTAAATGGTCGATTGTTGGACTTAAATGGTCGATTGTTTAAATGGTCGATTGTTGGACCTTAAATGGTCGATTGTTGGACCTTAAATGGTCGATTGTTGGACCTTAAATGGTTGATTGTTGGACGATTTAAATGGTCGATTGTTGGACCTTAAATGGTCGATTGTTGGACCTTAAATGGTCGATTGTTGGACCTTAAATGGTCGATTGTTGGACCTTAAATGGTCGATTGTTGGACCTTAAATGGTCGATTGTTGGACCTTAAATGGTCGATTGTTGGACCTTAAATGGTCGATTGTTGGACCTTAAATGGTCGATTGTTGGACCTTAAATGGTCGATTGTTGGACCTTAAATGGTCGATTGTTGGACCTTAAATGGTCGATTGTTGGACCTTAAATGGTCGATTGTTGGACCTTAAATGGTCGATTGTTGGACCTTAAATGGTCGATTGTTGGACCTTAAATGGTCGATTGTTGGACCTTAAATGGTTAAATGGTAAATTGATTGTTGGACCTTAAATGGTCGATTGTTGGACCTTAAATGGTCGATTGTTGGACCTTAAATGGTCGATTGTTGGACCTTAAATGGTCGATTGTTGGACCTTAAATGGTCGATTGTTGGACCTTAAATGGTGATTGGACCTTAAATGGTCGATTGTTGGACCTTAAATGGTCGATTGTTGGACCTTAAATGGTCGATTGTTGGACCTTAAATGGTCGATTGTTGGACCTTTAAATTGGTTAAATTGATTGTTGGACCTTAAATGGTCGATTGTTGGACCTTAAATGGTCGATTGTTGGACCTTAAATGGTCGATTGTTGGACCTTAAATGGTCAATTGTTGGACCTTAAATGGTCGATTGTTGGACCTTAAATGGTCGATTGTTGGACCTTAAATGGTCGATTGTTGGACCTTAAATGGTCGATTGTTGGACCTTAAATGGTCGATTGTTGGACCTTAAATGGTCGATTGTTGGACCTTAAATGGTAAATGGTTGATTGTTGGATTGTTGGACCTTAAATGGTCGATTGTTGGACCTTAAATGGTCGATTGTTGGACCTTAAATGGTCGATTGTTGGACCTTAAATGGTCGATTGTTGGACCTTAAATGGTCGATTGTTGGACCTTAAATGGTCGATTGTTGGACCTTAAATGGTCGATTGTTGGACCTTAAATGGTCGATTGTTGGACCTTAAATGGTCGATTGTTGGACCTTAAATGGTCGATTGTTGGACCTTAAATGGTCGATTGTTGGACCTTAAATGGTCGATTGTTGGACCTTAAATGGTCGATTGTTGGACCTTAAATGGTCGATTGTTGGACCTTAAATGGTCGATTGTTGGACCTTAAATGGTCGATTGTTGGACCTTAAATGGTCGATTGTTGGACCTTAAATGGTCGATTGTTGGACCTTAAATGGTCGATTGTTGGACCTTAAATGGTCGATTGTTGGACCTTAAATGGTCGATTGTTGGACCTTAAATGGTCGATTGTTGGACCTTAAATGGTCGATTGTTGGACCTTAAAAATTGTTGGACCTTAAATGGTCGATTGTTGGACCTTAAATGGTCGATTGTTGGACCTTAAATGGTCGATTGTTGGACCTTAAATGGTCGATTGTTGGACCTTAAATGGTCGATTGTTGGACCTTAAATGGTCGATTGTTGGACCTTAAATGGTCGATTGTTGGACCTTAAATGGTCGATTGTTGGACCTTAAATGGTCGATTGTTGGACCTTAAATGGTCGATTGTTGTAAATGGTCGATTGTTGGACCTTAAATGGTCGATTGTTGGACCTTAAATGGTCGATTGTTGGACCTTAAATGGTCGATTGTTGGACCTTAAATGGTCGATTGTTGGACCTTAAATGGTCGATTGTTGGACCTTAAATTGATTGTTGGACCTTAAATGGTCGATTGTTGGACCTTAAATGGTCGATTGTTGGACCTTAAATGGTCGATTGTTGGACCTTAAATGGTCGATTGTTGGACCTTAAATGGTCGATTGTTGGACCTTAAATGGTCGATTGTTGGACCTTAAATGGTCGATTGTTGGACCTTAAATGGTCGATTGTTGGACCTTTAAATTGTTGGACCTTAAATGGTCGATTGTTGGACCTTAAATGGTCGATTGTTGGACCTTAAATAAATGGTCGATTGTTGGACCTTAAATGGTCGATTGTTGGACCTTAAATGGTCGATTGTTGGACCTTAAATGGTCGATTGTTGGACCTTAAATGGTCGATTGTTGGACCTTAAATGGTCGATTGTTGGACCTTAAATGGTCGATTGTTGGACCTTAAATGGTCGATTGTTGGACCTTAAATGGTCGATTGTTGGACCTTAAATGGTCGATTGTTGGACCTTAAATGGTCGATTGTTGGACCTTAAATGGTCGATTGTTGGACCTTAAATGGTCGATTGTTGGACCTTAAATAAATTGTTGGACCTTAAATGGTCGATTGTTGGACCTTAAATGGTCGATTGTTGGACCTTAAATGGTCGATTGTTGGACCTTAAATGGTCGATTGTTGGACCTTAAATGGTCGATTGTTGGACCTTAAATGGTCGATTGTTGGACCTTAAAAATTGTTGGACCTTAAATGGTCGATTGTTGGACCTTAAATTAAATGGTCGATTGTTGGACCTTAAATGGTCGATTGTTGGACCTTAAATGGTCGATTGTTGGACCTTAAATGGTCGATTGTTGGACCTTAAATGGTCGATTGTTGGACCTTAAATGGTCGATTGTTGGACCTTAAATGGTCGATTGTTGGACCTTAAATGGTCGATTGTTGGACCTTAAATGGTCGATTGTTGGACCTTAAATGGTCGATTGTTGGACCTTAAATGGTCGATTGTTGGACCTTAAATGGTCGATTGTTGGACCTTAAATGGTCGATTGTTGGACCTTAAATGGTCGATTGTTGACCTTAAATGGTCGATTGTTGGAAATGGTCGATTGTTGGACCTTAAATGGTCGATTGTTGGACCTTAAATGGTCGATTGTTGGACCTTAAATGGTCGATTGTTGGACCTTAAATGGTCGATTGTTGGACCTTAAATGGTCGATTGTTGGACCTTAAATGGTAATTGTTGACCTTAAATGGTCGATTGTTGGACCTTAAATGGTCGATTGTTGGACCTTAAATGGTCGATTGTTGGACCTTAAATGGTCGATTGTTGGACCTTAAATGGTCGATTGTTGGACCTTAAATGGTCGATTGTTGGACCTTAAATGGTCGATTGTTGGACCTTAAATGGTCGATTGTTGGACCTTAAATGGTCGATTGTTGGACCGATTTAAATGGTCGATTGTTGGACCTTAAATGGTCGATTGTTGGACCTTAAATGGTCGATTGTTGGACCTTAAATGGTCGATTGTTGGACCTTAAATGGTCGATTGTTGGACCTTAAATGGTCGATTGTTGGACCTTAAATGGTCGATTGTTGGACCTTTAAATTAAATGATTGTTGGACCTTAAATGGTCGATTGTTGGACCTTAAATGGTCGATTGTTGGACCTTAAATGGTCGATTGTTGGACCTTAAATGGTCGATTGTTGGACCTTAAATGGTCGATTGTTGGACCTTAAATGGTCGATTGTTGGACCTTAAATGGTCGATTGTTGGACCTTAAATGGTCGATTGTTGGACCTTAAATGGTCGATTGTTGGACCTTAAATGGTCGATTGTTGGACCTTAAATGGTCGATTGTTGGACCTTAAATGGTCGATTGTTGGACTTAAATGGTCGATTGTTGGACCTTAAATGGTCGATTGTTGGACCTTAAATGGTCGATTGTTGGACCTTAAATGGTCGATTGTTGGACCTTAAATGGTCGATTGTTGGACCTTAAATGGTCGATTGTTGGACCTTAAATGGTCGATTGTTGGACCTTAAATGGTCGATTGTTGGACCTTAAATGGTCGATTGTTGGACCTTAAATGGTCGATTGTTGGACCTTAAATGGTCGATTGTTGGACCTTAAATGGTCGATTGTTGGACCTTAAATGGTCGATTGTTGGACCTTAAATGGTCGATTGTTGGACCTTAAATGGTCGATTGTTGGACCTTAAATGGTCGATTGTTGGACCTTAAATGGTCGATTGTTGGACCTTAAATGGTCGACCTTAAATGGTCGATTGTTGGACCTTAAATGGTCGATTGTTGGACCTTAAATGGTCGATTGTTGGACCTTAAATGGTCGATTGTTGGACCTTAAATGGTCGATTGTTGGACCTTAAATGGTCGATTGTTGGACCTTAAATGGTCGATTGTTGGACCTTAAATGGTCGATTGTTGGACCTTAAATGGTCGATTGTTGGACCTTAAATGGTCGATTGTTGGACCTTAAATGGTTCGATTGTTGGACCTTAAATGGTCGATTGTTGGACCTTAAATGGTCGATTGTTGGACCTTAAATGGTCGATTGTTGGACCTTAAATGGTCGATTGTTGGACCTTAAATGGTCGATTGTTGGACCTTAAATGGTCGATTGTTGGACCTTAAATGGTCGATTGTTGGACCTTTGTCGATTGTTGACCTTAAATGGTCGATTGTTGGACCTTAAATGGTCGATTGTTGGACCTTAAATGGTCGATTGTTGGACCTTAAATGGTCGATTGTTGGACCTTAAATGGTCGATTGTTGGACCTTAAATGGTCGATTGTTGGACCTTAAATGGTCGATTGTTGGACCTTAAATGGTCGATTGTTGGACCTTAAATGGTCGATTGTTGGACCTTAAATGGTCGATTGTTGGACCTTAAATGGTCGATTGTTGGACCTTAAATGGTCGATTTGTAAATGGGATTGTTGGAAATGGTCGATTGTTGGACCTTAAATGGTCGATTGTTGGACCTTAAATGGTCGATTGTTGGACCTTAAATGGTCGATTGTTGGACCTTAAATGGTCGATTGTTGGACCTTAAATGGTCGATTGTTGGACCTTAAATGGTCGATTGTTGGACCTTAAATGGTCGATTGTTGGACCTTAAATGGTCGATTGTTGGACCTTAAATGGTCGATTGTTGGACCTTAAATGGTCGATTGTTGGACCTTAAATGGTCGATTGTTGGACCTTAAATGGTCGATTGTTGGACCTTAAATGGTAAATGGTCGATTGTTGGACCTTAAATGGTCGATTGTTGGACCTTAAATGGTCGATTGTTGGACCTTAAATGGTCGATTGTTGGACCTTAAATGGTCGATTGTTGGACCTTAAATGGTCGATTGTTGGACCTTAAATGGTCGATTGTTGGACCTTAAATGGTCGATTGTTGGACCTTAAATGGTCGATTGTTGGACTTAAATGGTCGATTGTAAATGGTCGATTGTTGGACCTTAAATGGTCGATTGTTGGACCTTAAATGGTCGATTGTTGGACCTTAAATGGTCGATTGTTGGACCTTAAATGGTCGATTGTTGGACCTTAAATGGTCGATTGTTGGACCTTAAATGGTCTTAATTGTTGGACCTTAAATGGTCGATTGTTGGACCTTAAATGGTCGATTGTTGGACCTTAAATGGTCGATTGTTGGACCTTAAATGGTCGATTGTTGGACCTTAAATGGTCGATTGTTGGACCTTAAATGGTCGATTGTTGGACCTTAAATAAATGACCTTAAATGGTCGATTGTTGGACCTTAAATGGTCGATTGTTGGACCTTAAATGGTCGATTGTTGGACCTTAAATGGTCGATTGTTGGACCTTAAATGGTCGATTGTTGGACCTTAAATGGTCGATTGTTGGACCTTAAATGGTCGATTGTTGGACCTTAAATGGTCGATTGTTGGACCTTAAATGGTCGATTGTTGGACCTTAAATGGTCGATTGTTGGACCTTAAATGGTCGATTGTTGGACCTTAAATGGTCGATTGTTGGACCTTAAATGGTCGATTGTTGGACCTTAAATGGTCGATTGTTGGACCTTAAATGGTCGATTGTTGGACCTTAAATGGTCGATTGTTGGACCTTAAATGGTCGATTGTTGGACCTTAAATGGTCGATTGTTGGACCTTAAATGGTCGATTGTTGGACCTTAAATGGTCGATTGTTGGACCTTAAATGGTCGATTGTTGGACCTTAAATGGTCGATTGTTGGACCTTAAATGGTCGATTGTTGGACCTTAAATGGTCGATTGTTGGACCTTAAATGGTCGATTGTTGGACCTTAAATGGTCGATTGTTGTTAAATGGTCGATTTGGACCTTAAATGGTCGATTGTTGGACCTTAAATGGTCGATTGTTGGACCTTAAATGGTTAAATGGTCGATTGTTGGACCTTAAATGGTCGATTGTTGGACCTTAAATGGTCGATTGTTGGACCTTAAATGGTCGATTGTTGGACCTTAAATGGTCGATTGTTGGACCTTAAATGGTCGATTGTTGGACCTTAAATGGTCGATTGTTGGACCTTAAATGGTCGATTGTTGGACCTTAAATGGTCGATTGTTGGACCTTAAATGGTCGATTGTTGGACTTTAAATGGTGTTGATTGTTGGACCTTAAATGGTCGATTGTTGGACCTTAAATGGTCGATTGTTGGACCTTAAATGGTCGATTGTTGGACCTTAAATGGTCGATTGTTGGACCTTAAATGGTCGATTGTTGGACCTTAAATGGACCTTAAATTGTTGGACCTTAAATGGTCGATTGTTGGACCTTAAATGGTCGATTGTTGGACCTTAAATGGTCGATTGTTGGACCTTAAATGGTCGATTGTTGGACCTTAAATGGTCGATTGTTGGACCTTAAATGGTCGATTGTTGGACCTTAAATGGTCGATTGTTGGACCTTAAATGGTCGATTGTTGGACCTTAAATGGTCGATTGTTGGACCTTAAATGGTCGATTGTTGGACCTTAAAAATTGTTGGACCTTAAATGGTCGATTGTTGGACCTTAAATGGTCGATTGTTGGACCTTAAATGGTCGATTGTTGGACCTTAAATGGTCGATTGTTGGACCTTAAATGGTCGATTGTTGGACCTTAAAAATTGTTGGACCTTAAATGGTCGATTGTTGGACCTTAAATGGTCGATTGTTGGACCTTAAATGGTCGATTGTTGGACCTTAAATGGTCGATTGTTGGACCTTAAATGGTCGATTGTTGGACCTTAAATGGTCGATTGTTGGACCTTAAATGGTCGATTGTTGGACCTAAAAATGGTGGACCTTAAATGGTCGATTGTTGGACCTTAAATGGTCGATTGTTGGACCTTAAATGGTCGATTGTTGGACCTTAAATGGTCGATTGTTGGACCTTAAATGGTCGATTGTTGGACCTTAAATGGTCGATTGTTGGACCTTAAATGGTCGATTGTTGGACCTTAAATGGTCGATTGTTGGACCTTAAATGGTCTTAAATTGTTGGACCTTAAATGGTCGATTGTTGGACCTTAAATGGTCGATTGTTGGACCTTAAATGGTCGATTGTTGGACCTTAAATGGTCGATTGTTGGACCTTAAATGGTCGATTGTTGGACCTTAAATGGTCGATTGTTGGACCTTAAATGGTCGATTGTTGGACCTTAAATGGTTAAATGGTCTTAATTGTTGGACCTTAAATGGTCGATTGTTGGACCTTAAATGGTCGATTGTTGGACCTTAAATGGTCGATTGTTGGACCTTAAATGGTCGATTGTTGGACCTTAAATGGTCGATTGTTGGACCTTAAATGGTCGATTGTTGGACCTTAAATGGTCGATTGTTGGACCTTAAATGATTGTAAATGGTCGATTGTTGGACCTTAAATGGTCGATTGTTGGACCTTAAATGGTCGATTGTTGGACCTTAAATGGTCGATTGTTGGACCTTAAATGGTCGATTGTTGGACCTTAAATGGTCGATTGTTGGACCTTAAATGGTCGATTGTTGGACCTTAAATGGTCGATTGTTGGACCTTAAATGGTCGATTGTTGGACCTTAAATGGTCGATTGTTGGACCTTAAATGGTCGATTGTTGGACCTTAAATGGTCGATTGTTGGACCTTAAATGGACCTTAAATTGTTGGACCTTAAATGGTCGATTGTTGGACCTTAAATGGTCGATTGTTGGACCTTAAATGGTCGATTGTTGGACCTTAAATGGTCGATTGTTGGACCTTAAATGGTCGATTGTTGGACCTTAAATGGTCGATTGTTGGACCTTAAATGGTCGATTGTTGGACCTTAAATGGTCGATTGTTGGACCTTAAATGGTCGATTGTTGGACCTTAAATGGTAAATTGTTGGATAAATGGTCGATTGTTGGACCTTAAATGGTCGATTGTTGGACCTTAAATGGTCGATTGTTGGACCTTAAATGGTCGATTGTTGGACCTTAAATGGTCGATTGTTGGACCTTAAATGGTCGATTGTTGGACGATTGTTAAATGGTCGATTGTTGGACCTTAAATGGTCGATTGTTGGACCTTAAATGGTCGATTGTTGGACCTTAAATGGTCGATTGTTGGACCTTAAATGGTCGATTGTTGGACCTTAAATGGTCGATTGTTGGACCTTAAATGGTCGATTGTTGGACCTTAAATGGTCGATTGTTGGACCTTAAATGGTCGATTGTTGGACCTTAAATGGTCGATTGTTGGACCTTAAATGGTCGATTGTTGGACCTTAAATGGTCGATTGTTGGACCTTAAATGGTCGATTGTTGGACCTTAAATGGTAAATGACCTTAAATGATTGTTGGACCTTAAATGGTCGATTGTTGGACCTTAAATGGTCGATTGTTGGACCTTAAATGGTCGATTGTTGGACCTTAAATGGTCGATTGTTGGACCTTAAATGGTCGATTGTTGGACCTTAAATGGTCGATTGTTGGACCTTAAATGGTCGATTGTTGGACCTTAAATGGTCGATTGTTGGACCTTAAATGGTAATTGTTGGACCTTAAATGGTCGATTGTTGGACCTTAAATGGTCGATTGTTGGACCTTAAATGGTCGATTGTTGGACCTTAAATGGTCGATTGTTGGACCTTAAATGGTCGATTGTTGGACCTTAAATGGTCGATTGTTGGACCTTAAATGGTCGATTGTTGGACCTTAAATGGTCGATTGTTGGACCTTAAATGGTCGATTGTTGGACTTAAATTAAATGGTCTTAAATTGTTGGACCTTAAATGGTCGATTGTTGGACCTTAAATGGTCGATTGTTGGACCTTAAATGGTCGATTGTTGGACCTTAAATGGTCGATTGTTGGACCTTAAATGGTCGATTGTTGGACCTTAAATGGTCGATTGTTGGACCTTAAATGGTCGATTGTTGGACCTTAAATGGTCGATTGTTGGACCTTAAATGGTCGATTGTTGGACCTTAAATGGTCGATTGTTGGACCTTAAATGGTCGATTGTTGGACCTTAAATGGTCGATTGTTGGACCTTAAATGGTCGATTGTTGGACCTTAAATGGTCGATTGTTGGACCTTAAATGGTCGATTGTTGGACCTTAAATGGTCGATTGTTAAATGGTCGATTGTTGGACCTTAAATGGTCGATTGTTGGACCTTAAATGGTCGATTGTTGGACCTTAAATGGTCGATTGTTGGACCTTAAATGATTGTTGGACCTTAAATGGTCGATTGTTGGACCTTAAATGGTCGATTGTTGGACCTTAAATGGTCGATTGTTGGACCTTAAATGGTCGATTGTTGGACCTTAAATGGTCGATTGTTGGACCTTAAATGGTCGATTGTTGGACCTTAAATGGTCGATTGTTGGACCTTAAATGGTCGATTGTTGGACCTTAAATGGTCGATTGTTGGACCTTAAATGGTCGATTGTTGGACCTTAAATGGTCGATTGTTGGACCTTAAATGGTCGATTGTTGGACCTTAAATGGTCGATTGTTGGACCTTAAATGGTCGATTGTTGGACCTTAAATGGTCGATTGTTGGACCTTAAATGGTCGATTGTTGGACCTTAAATGGTCGATTGTTGGACCTTAAATGGTCGATTGTTGGACCTTAAATGGTCGATTGTTGGACCTTAAATGGTCGATTGTTGGACCTTAAATGGTCGATTGTTGGACCTTAAATGGTCGATTGTTGGACCTTAAATGGTCGATTGTTGGACCTTAAATGGTCGATTGTTGGACCTTAAATGGTCGATTGTTGGACCTTAAATGGTCGATTGTTGGACCTTAAATGGTCGATTGTTGGACTTAAATGGTAAATGGTCGATTGTTGGACCTTAAATGGTCGATTGTTGGACCTTAAATGGTCGATTGTTGGACCTTAAATGGTCGATTGTTAAATGGTCGATTGTTGGACCTTAAATGGTCGATTGTTGGACCTTAAATGGTCGATTGTTGGACCTTAAATGGTCGATTGTTGGACCTTAAATGGTCGATTGTTGGACCTTAAATGGTCGATTGTTGGACCTTAAATGGTCGATTGTTGGACCTTAAATGGTCGATTGTTGGACCTTAAATGGTCGATTGTTGGACCTTAAATGGTCGATTGTTGGACCTTAAATGGTCGATTGTTGGACCTTAAATGGTCGATTGTTGGACCTTAAATGGTCGATTGTTGGACCTTAAATGGTCGATTGTTGGACCTTAAATGGTCGATTGTTGGACCTTAAATGGTCGATTGTTGGACCTTAAATGGTCGACCTTAAATTGTTGGACCTTAAATGGTCGATTGTTGGACCTTAAATGGTCGATTGTTGGACCTTAAATGGTCGATTGTTGGACCTTAAATGGTCGATTGTTGGACCTTAAATGGTCGATTGTTGGACCTTAAATGGTCGATTGTTGGACCTTAAATGGTCGATTGTTGGACCTTAAATGGTCAATTGTTGGACCTTAAATGGTCGATTGTTGGACCTTAAATGGTCGATTGTTGGACCTTAAATGGTCGATTGTTGGACCTTAAATGGTCAATTGTTGGACCTTAAATGGTCGATTGTTGGACCTTAAATGGTCGATTGTTGGACCTTAAATGGTCGATTGTTGGACCTTAAATGGTCGATTGTTGGACCTTAAATGGTCGATTGTTGGACCTTAAATGGTCGATTGTTGGACCTTAAATGGTCGATTGACCTTAAATGGGCGATTGTTTCACCTTAAATGGTCGATTGTTGGACCTTAAATGGTCGATTGTTGGACCTTAAATGGTCGATTGTTGGACCTTAAATGGTCGATTGTTGGACCTTAAATGGTCGATTGTTGGACCTTAAATGGTCGATTGTTGGACCTTAAATGGTCGATTGTTGGACCTTAAATGGTCGATTGTTGGACCTTAAATGGTCGATTGTTGGACCTTAAATGGTCGATTGTTGGACCTTAAATGGTCGATTGTTGGACCTTAAATGGTCGATTGTTGGACCTTAAATGGTCGATTGTTGGACCTTAAATGGTCGATTGTTGGACCTTAAATGGTCGATTGTTGGACCTTAAATGGTCGATTGTTGGACCTTAAATGGTCGATTGTTGGACCTTAAATGGTCGATTGTTGGACCTTAAATGGTCGATTGTTGGACCTTAAATGGTCGATTGTTGGACCTTAAATGGTCGATTGTTGGACCTTAAAATGGACCTTAAATTCGATTGGACCTTAAATGGTCGATTGTTGGACCTTAAATGGTCGATTGTTGGACCTTAAATGGTCGATTGTTGGACCTTAAATGGTCGATTGTTGGACCTTAAATGGTCGATTGTTGGACCTTAAATGGTCGATTGTTGGACCTTAAATGGTCGATTGTTGGACCTTAAATGGTCGATTGTTGGACCTTAAATGGTCGATTGTTGGACCTTAAATGGTCGATTGTTGGACCTTAAATGGTCGATTGTTGGACCTTAAATGGTCGATTGTTGGACCTTAAATGGTCGATTGTTGGACCTTAAATGGTCTTAAATTGTTGGACCTTAAATGGTCGATTGTTGGACCTTAAATGGTCGATTGTTGGACCTTAAATGGTCGATTGTTGGACCTTAAATGGTCGATTGTTGGACCTTAAATGGTCGATTGTTGGACCTTAAATGGTCGATTGTTGGACCTTAAATGGTCGATTGTTGGACCTTAAATGGTCGATTGTTGGACCTTAAATGGTCGATTGTTGGACCTTAAATGGTCGATTGTTGGACCTTAAATGGTCGATTGTTGGACCTTAAATGGTCGATTGTTGGACCTTAAATGGTCAATTGTTGGACCTTAAATGGTCGATTGTTGGACCTTAAATGGTCGATTGTTGGACCTTAAATGGTCGATTGTTGGACCTTAAATGGTCGATTGTTGGACCTTAAATGGTCGATTGTTGGACCTTAAATGGTCGATTGTTGGACCTTAAATGGTCGATTGTTGGACCTTAAATGGTCGATTGTTGGACCTTAAATGGTCGATTGTTGGACCTTAAATGGTCGATTGTTGGACCTTAAATGGTCGATTGTTGGACCTTAAATGGTCGATTGTTGGACCTTAAATGGTCGATTGTTGGACCTTAAATGGTCGATTGTTGGACCTTAAATGGTCGATTGTTGGACCTTAAATGGTCGATTGTTGGACCTTAAATGGTCGATTGTTGGACCTTAAATGGTCGATTGTTGGACCTTAAATGGTCGATTGTTGGACCTTAAATGGTCGATTGTTGGACCTTAAATGGTCGATTGTTGGACCTTAAATGGTCGATTGTTGGACCTTAAATGGTCGATTGTTGGACCTTAAATGGTCGATTGTTTAAACCTTGGACCTTAAATGGTCGATTGTTGGACCTTAAATGGTCGATTGTTGGACCTTAAATGGTCGATTGTTGGACCTTAAATGGTCGATTGTTGGACCTTAAATGGTCGATTGTTGGACCTTAAATGGTCGATTGTTGGACCTTAAATGGTCGATTGTTGGACCTTAAATGGTCGATTGTTGGACCTTAAATGGTCGATTGTTGGACCTTAAATGGTCGATTGTTGGACCTTAAATGGTCGATTGTTGGACCTTAAATGGTCGATTGTTGGACCTTAAATGGTCGATTGTTGGACCTTAAATGGTCGATTGTTGGACCTTAAATGGTCAATTGTTGGACCTTAAATGGTCGATTGTTGGACCTTAAATGGTCGATTGTTGGACCTTAAATGGTCGATTGTTGGACCTTAAATGGTCGATTGTTGGACCTTAAATGGTCGATTGTTGGACCTTAAATGGTCGATTGTTGGACCTTAAATGGTCGATTGTTGGACCTTAAATGGTCGATTGTTGGACCTTAAATGGTCGATTGTTGGACCTTAAATGGTCGATTGTTGGACCTTAAATGGTCGATTGTTGGACCTTAAATGGTCGATTGTTGGACCTTAAATGGTCGATTGTTGGACCTTAAATGGTCGATTGTTGGACCTTAAATGGTCGATTGTTGGACCTTAAATGGTCGATTGTTGGACCTTAAATGGTCGATTGTTGGACCTTAAATGGTCGATTGTTGGACCTTAAATGGTCGATTGTTGGACCTTAAATGGTCGATTGTTGGACCTTAAATGGTCGATTGTTGGACCTTAAATGGTCGATTGTTGGACCTTAAATGGTCGATTGTTGGACCTTAAATGGTCGATTGTTGGACCTTAAATGGTCGATTGTTGGACCTTAAATGGTCGATTGTTGGACCTTAAATGGTCGATTGTTGGACCTTAAATGGTCGATTGTTGGACCTTAAATGGTCGATTGTTGGACCTTAAATGGTCGATTGTTGGACCTTAAATGGTCGATTGTTGGACCTTAAATGGTCGATTGTTGGACCTTAAATGGTCGATTGTTGGACCTTAAATGGTCGATTGTTGGACCTTAAATGGTCGATTGTTGGACCTTAAATGGTCGATTGTTGGACCTTAAATGGTCGATTGTTGGACCTTAAATGGTCGATTGTTGGACCTTAAATGGTCGATTGTTGGACCTTAAATGGTCGATTGTTGGACCTTAAATGGTCGATTGTTGGACCTTAAATGGTCAATTGTTGGACCTTAAATGGTCGATTGTTGGACCTTAAATGGTCGATTGTTTGGACCTTAAATGGTCGATTGTTGGACCTTAAATGGTCGATTGTTGGACCTTAAATGGTCGATTGTTGGACCTTAAATGGTCGATTGTTGGACCTTAAATGGTCGATTGTTGGACCTTAAATGGTCGATTGTTGGACCTTAAATGGTCGATTGTTGGACCTTAAATGGTCGATTGTTGGACCTTAAATGGTCGATTGTTGGACCTTAAATGGTCGATTGTTGGACCTTAAATGGTCGATTGTTGGACCTTAAATGGTCGATTGTTGGACCTTAAATGGTCGATTGTTGGACCTTAAATGGTCGATTGTTGGACCTTAAATGGTCGATTGTTGGACCTTAAATGGTCGATTGTTGGACCTTAAATGGTCGATTGTTGGACCTTAAATGGTCGATTGTTGGACCTTAAATGGTCGATTGTTGGACCTTAAATGGTCGATTGTTGGACCTTAAATGGTCGATTGTTGGACCTTAAATGGTCGATTGTTGGACCTTAAATGGTCGATTGTTGGACCTTAAATGGTCGATTGTTGGACCTTAAATGGTCGATTGTTGGACCTTAAATGGTCGATTGTTGGACCTTAAATGGTCGATTGTTGGACCTTAAATGGTCGATTGTTGGACCTTAAATGGTCGATTGTTGGACCTAAATGGTCGATTGTTGGACCTTAAATGGTCGATTGTTGGACCTTAAATGGTCGATTGTTGGACCTTAAATGGTCGATTGTTGGACCTTAAATGGTCGATTGTTGGACCTTAAATGGTCGATTGTTGGACCTTAAATGGTCGATTGTTGGACCTTAAATGGTCGATTGTTGGACCTTAAATGGTCGATTGTTGGACCTTAAATGGTCGATTGTTGGACCTTAAATGGTCGATTGTTGGACCTTAAATGGTCGATTGTTGGACCTTAAATGGTCGATTGTTGGACCTTAAATGGTCAATTGTTGGACCTTAAATGGTCGATTGTTGGACCTTAAATGGTCGATTGTTGGACCTTAAATGGTCGATTGTTGGACCTTAAATGGTCAATTGTTGGACCTTAAATGGTCGATTGTTGGACCTTAAATGGTCGATTGTTGGACCTTAAATGGTCGATTGTTGGACCTTAAATGGTCGATTGTTGGACCTTAAATGGTCGATTGTTGGACCTTAAATGGTGATTGTTGGACCTTAAATGGTCGATTGTTGGACCTTAAATGGTCGATTGTTGGACCTTAAATGGTCAATTGTTGGACCTTAAATGGTCGATTGTTGGACCTTAAATGGTCGATTGTTGGACCTTAAATGGTCGATTGTTGGACCTTAAATGGTCGATTGTTGGACCTTAAATGGTCGATTGTTGGACCTTAAATGGTCGATTGTTGGACCTTAAATGGTCGATTGTTGGACCTTAAATGGTCGATTGTTGGACCTTAAATGGTCAATTGTTGGACCTTAAATGGTCGATTGTTGGACCTTAAATGGTCGATTGTTGGACCTTAAATGGTCGATTGTTGGACCTTAAATGGTCGATTGTTGGACCTTAAATGGTCGATTGTTGGACCTTAAATGGTCGATTGTTGGACCTTAAATGGTCGATTGTTGGACCTTAAATGGTCGATTGTTGGACCTTAAATGGTCGATTGTTGGACCTTAAATGGTCGATTGTTGGACCTTAAATGGTCGATTGTTGGACCTTAAATGGTCGATTGTTGGACCTTAAATGGTCGATTGTTGGACCTTAAATGGTCGATTGTTGGACCTTAAATGGTCGATTGTTGGACCTTAAATGGTCGATTGTTGGACCTTAAATGGTCGATTGTTGGACCTTAAATGGTCGATTGTTGGACCTTAAATGGTCGATTGTTGGACCTTAAATGGTCGATTGTTGGACCTTAAATGGTCGATTGTTGGACCTTAAATGGTCGATTGTTGGACCTTAAATGGTCGATTGTTGGACCTTAAATGGTCGATTGTTGGACCTTAAATGGTCGATTGTTGGACCTTAAATGGTCGATTGTTGGACCTTAAATGGTCGATTGTTGGACCTTAAATGGTCGATTGTTGGACCTTAAATGGTCGATTGTTGGACCTTAAATGGTCGATTGTTGGACCTTAAATGGTCGATTGTTGGACCTTAAATGGTCGATTGTTGGACCTTAAATGGTCGATTGTTGGACCTTAAATGGTCGATTGTTGGACCTTAAATGGTCGATTGTTGGACCTTAAATGGTCGATTGTTGGACCTTAAATGGTCGATTGTTGGACCTTAAATGGTCGATTGTTGGACCTTAAATGGTCGATTGTTGGACCTTAAATGGTCGATTGTTGGACCTTAAATGGTCGATTGTTGGACCTTAAATGGTCGATTGTTGGACCTTAAATGGTCGATTGTTGGACCTTAAATGGTCGATTGTTGGACCTTAAATGGTCGATTGTTGGACCTTAAATGGTCGATTGTTGGACCTTAAATGGTCGATTGTTGGACCTTAAATGGTCGATTGTTGGACCTTAAATGGTCGATTGTTGGACCTTAAATGGTCGATTGTTGGACCTTAAATGGTCGATTGTTGGACCTTAAATGGTCGATTGTTGGACCTTAAATGGTCGATTGTTGGACCTTAAATGGTCGATTGTTGGACCTTAAATGGTCGATTGTTGGACCTTAAATGGTCGATTGTTGGACCTTAAATGGTCGATTGTTGGACCTTAAATGGTCGATTGTTGGACCTTAAATGGTCGATTGTTGGACCTTAAATGGTCGATTGTTGGACCTTAAATGGTCGATTGTTGGACCTTAAATGGTCGATTGTTGGACCTTAAATGGTCGATTGTTGGACCTTAAATGGTCGATTGTTGGACCTTAAATGGTCGATTGTTGGACCTTAAATGGTCGATTGTTGGACCTTAAATGGTCGATTGTTGGACCTTAAATGGTCGATTGTTGGACCTTAAATGGTCGATTGTTGGACCTTAAATGGTCGATTGTTGGACCTTAAATGGTCGATTGTTGGACCTTAAATGGTCGATTGTTGGACCTTAAATGGTCGATTGTTGGACCTTAAATGGTCGATTGTTGGACCTTAAATGGTCGATTGTTGGACCTTAAATGGTCGATTGTTGGACCTTAAATGGTCGATTGTTGGACCTTAAATGGTCGATTGTTGGACCTTAAATGGTCGATTGTTGGACCTTAAATGGTCGATTGTTGGACCTTAAATGGTCGATTGTTGGACCTTAAATGGTCGATTGTTGGACCTTAAATGGTCGATTGTTGGACCTTAAATGGTCGATTGTTGGACCTTAAATGGTCGATTGTTGGACCTTAAATGGTCGATTGTTGGACCTTAAATGGTCGATTGTTGGACCTTAAATGGTCGATTGTTGGACCTTAAATGGTCGATTGTTGGACCTTAAATGGTCGATTGTTGGACCTTAAATGGTCGATTGTTGGACCTTAAATGGTCGATTGTTGGACCTTAAATGGTCGATTGTTGGACCTTAAATGGTCGATTGTTGGACCTTAAATGGTCGATTGTTGGACCTTAAATGGTCGATTGTTGGACCTTAAATGGTCGATTGTTGGACCTTAAATGGTCGATTGTTGGACCTTAAATGGTCGATTGTTGGACCTTAAATGGTCGATTGTTGGACCTTAAATGGTCGATTGTTGGACCTTAAATGGTCGATTGTTGGACCTTAAATGGTCGATTGTTGGACCTTAAATGGTCGATTGTTGGACCTTAAATGGTCGATTGTTGGACCTTAAATGGTCGATTGTTGGACCTTAAATGGTCGATTGTTGGACCTTAAATGGTCGATTGTTGGACCTTAAATGGTCGATTGTTGGACCTTAAATGGTCGATTGTTGGACCTTAAATGGTCGATTGTTGGACCTTAAATGGTCGATTGTTGGACCTTAAATGGTCGATTGTTGGACCTTAAATGGTCGATTGTTGGACCTTAAATGGTCGATTGTTGGACCTTAAATGGTCGATTGTTGGACCTTAAATGGTCGATTGTTGGACCTTAAATGGTCGATTGTTGGACCTTAAATGGTCGATTGTTGGACCTTAAATGGTCGATTGTTGGACCTTAAATGGTCGATTGTTGGACCTTAAATGGTCGATTGTTGGACCTTAAATGGTCGATTGTTGGACCTTAAATGGTCGATTGTTGGACCTTAAATGGTCGATTGTTGGACCTTAAATGGTCGATTGTTGGACCTTAAATGGTCGATTGTTGGACCTTAAATGGTCGATTGTTGGACCTTAAATGGTCGATTGTTGGACCTTAAATGGTCGATTGTTGGACCTTAAATGGTCGATTGTTGGACCTTAAATGGTCGATTGTTGGACCTTAAATGGTCGATTGTTGGACCTTAAATGGTCGATTGTTGGACCTTAAATGGTCGATTGTTGGACCTTAAATGGTCGATTGTTGGACCTTAAATGGTCGATTGTTGGACCTTAAATGGTCGATTGTTGGACCTTAAATGGTCGATTGTTGGACCTTAAATGGTCGATTGTTGGACCTTAAATGGTCGATTGTTGGACCTTAAATGGTCGATTGTTGGACCTTAAATGGTCGATTGTTGGACCTTAAATGGTCGATTGTTGGACCTTAAATGGTCGATTGTTGGACCTTAAATGGTCGATTGTTGGACCTTAAATGGTCGATTGTTGGACCTTAAATGGTCGATTGTTGGACCTTAAATGGTCGATTGTTGGACCTTAAATGGTCGATTGTTGGACCTTAAATGGTCGATTGTTGGACCTTAAATGGTCGATTGTTGGACCTTAAATGGTCGATTGTTGGACCTTAAATGGTCGATTGTTGGACCTTAAATGGTCGATTGTTGGACCTTAAATGGTCGATTGTTGGACCTTAAATGGTCGATTGTTGGACCTTAAATGGTCGATTGTTGGACCTTAAATGGTCGATTGTTGGACCTTAAATGGTCGATTGTTGGACCTTAAATGGTCGATTGTTGGACCTTAAATGGTCGATTGTTGGACCTTAAATGGTCGATTGTTGGACCTTAAATGGTCGATTGTTGGACCTTAAATGGTCGATTGTTGGACCTTAAATGGTCGATTGTTGGACCTTAAATGGTCGATTGTTGGACCTTAAATGGTCGATTGTTGGACCTTAAATGGTCGATTGTTGGACCTTAAATGGTCGATTGTTGGACCTTAAATGGTCGATTGTTGGACCTTAAATGGTCGATTGTTGGACCTTAAATGGTCGATTGTTGGACCTTAAATGGTCGATTGTTGGACCTTAAATGGTCGATTGTTGGACCTTAAATGGTCGATTGTTGGACCTTAAATGGTCGATTGTTGGACCTTAAATGGTCGATTGTTGGACCTTAAATGGTCGATTGTTGGACCTTAAATGGTCGATTGTTGGACCTTAAATGGTCGATTGTTGGACCTTAAATGGTCGATTGTTGGACCTTAAATGGTCGATTGTTGGACCTTAAATGGTCGATTGTTGGACCTTAAATGGTCGATTGTTGGACCTTAAATGGTCGATTGTTGGACCTTAAATGGTCGATTGTTGGACCTTAAATGGTCGATTGTTGGACCTTAAATGGTCGATTGTTGGACCTTAAATGGTCGATTGTTGGACCTTAAATGGTCGATTGTTGGACCTTAAATGGTCGATTGTTGGACCTTAAATGGTCGATTGTTGGACCTTAAATGGTCGATTGTTGACCTTAAATGGTCGATTGTTGGACCTTAAATGGTCGATTGTTGGACCTTAAATGGTCGATTGTTGGACCTTAAATGGTCGATTGTTGGACCTTAAATGGTCGATTGTTGGACCTTAAATGGTCGATTGTTGGACCTTAAATGGTCGATTGTTGGACCTTAAATGGTCGATTGTTGGACCTTAAATGGTCGATTGTTGGACCTTAAATGGTCGATTGTTGGACCTTAAATGGTCGATTGTTGGACCTTAAATGGTCGATTGTTGGACCTTAAATGGTCGATTGTTGGACCTTAAATGGTCGATTGTTGGACCTTAAATGGTCGATTGTTGGACCTTAAATGGTCGATTGTTGGACCTTAAATGGTCGATTGTTGGACCTTAAATGGTCGATTGTTGGACCTTAAATGGTCGATTGTTGGACCTTAAATGGTCGATTGTTGGACCTTAAATGGTCGATTGTTGGACCTTAAATGGTCGATTGTTGGACCTTAAATGGTCGATTGTTGGACCTTAAATGGTCGATTGTTGGACCTTAAATGGTCGATTGTTGGACCTTAAATGGTCGATTGTTGGACCTTAAATGGTCGATTGTTGGACCTTAAATGGTCGATTGTTGGACCTTAAATGGTCGATTGTTGGACCTTAAATGGTCGATTGTTGGACCTTAAATGGTCGATTGTTGGACCTTAAATGGTCGATTGTTGGACCTTAAATGGTCGATTGTTGGACCTTAAATGGTCGATTGTTGGACCTTAAATGGTCGATTGTTGGACCTTAAATGGTCGATTGTTGGACCTTAAATGGTCAATTGTTGGACCTTAAATGGTCAATTGTTGGACCTTAAATGGTCGATTGTTGGACCTTAAATGGTCGATTGTTGGACCTTAAATGGTCGATTGTTGGACCTTAAATGGTCGATTGTTGGACCTTAAATGGTCGATTGTTGGACCTTAAATGGTCGATTGTTGGACCTTAAATGGTCGATTGTTGGACCTTAAATGGTCGATTGTTGGACCTTAAATGGTCGATTGTTGGACCTTAAATGGTCGATTGTTGGACCTTAAATGGTCGATTGTTGGACCTTAAATGGTCGATTGTTGGACCTTAAATGGTCGATTGTTGGACCTTAAATGGTCGATTGTTGGACCTTAAATGGTCGATTGTTGGACCTTAAATGGTCGATTGTTGGACCTTAAATGGTCGATTGTTGGACCTTTAAATGGTCGATTGTTGGACCTTAAATGGTCGATTGTTGGACCTTAAATGGTCGATTGTTGGACCTTAAATGGTCGATTGTTGGACCTTTAAATGGTCGATTGTTGGACCTTAAATGGTCGATTGTTGGACCTTAAATGGTCGATTGTTGGACCTTAAATGGTCAATTGTTGGACCTTAAATGGTCAATTGTTGGACCTTAAATGGTCGATTGTTGGACCTTAAATGGTCGATTGTTGGACCTTAAATGGTCGATTGTTGGACCTTAAATGGTCGATTGTTGGACCTTAAATGGTCGATTGTTGGACCTTTAAATGGTCGATTGTTGGACCTTAAATGGTCGATTGTTGGACCTTAAATGGTCGATTGTTGGACCTTAAATGGTCGATTGTTGGACCTTAAATGGTCGATTGTTGGACCTTAAATGGTCGATTGTTGGACCTTAAATGGTCGATTGTTGGACCTTAAATGGTCGATTGTTGGACCTTAAATGGTCGATTGTTGGACCTTAAATGGTCGATTGTTGGACCTTAAATGGTCGATTGTTGGACCTTAAATGGTCGATTGTTGGACCTTAAATGGTCGATTGTTGGACCTTAAATGGTCGATTGTTGGACCTTAAATGGTCGATTGTTGGACCTTAAATGGTCGATTGTTGGACCTTAAATGGTCGATTGTTGGACCTTAAATGGTCGATTGTTGGACCTTAAATGGTCGATTGTTGGACCTTAAATGGTCGATTGTTGGACCTTTAAATGGTCGATTGTTGGACCTTAAATGGTCGATTGTTGGACCTTAAATGGTCGATTGTTGGACCTTAAATGGTCGATTGTTGGACCTTAAATGGTCAATTGTTGGACCTTAAATGGTCGATTGTTGGACCTTAAATGGTCGATTGTTGGACCTTAAATGGTCGATTGTTGGACCTTAAATGGTCGATTGTTGGACCTTAAATGGTCGATTGTTGGACCTTAAATGGTCGATTGTTGGACCTTAAATGGTCGATTGTTGGACCTTAAATGGTCGATTGTTGGACCTTAAATGGTCGATTGTTGGACCTTAAATGGTCGATTGTTGGACCTTAAATGGTCGATTGTTGGACCTTAAATGGTCGATTGTTGGACCTTAAATGGTCGATTGTTGGACCTTAAATGGTCGATTGTTGGACCTTAAATGGTCGATTGTTGGACCTTAAATGGTCGATTGTTGGACCTTAAATGGTCGATTGTTGGACCTTAAATGGTCGATTGTTGGACCTTAAATGGTCGATTGTTGGACCTTAAATGGTCGATTGTTGGACCTTAAATGGTCGATTGTTGGACCTTAAATGGTCGATTGTTGGACCTTAAATGGTCGATTGTTGGACCTTAAATGGTCGATTGTTGGACCTTAAATGGTCGATTGTTGGACCTTAAATGGTCGATTGTTGGACCTTAAATGGTCGATTGTTGGACCTTAAATGGTCAATTGTTGGACCTTAAATGGTCGATTGTTGGACCTTAAATGGTCGATTGTTGGACCTTAAATGGTCGATTGTTGGACCTTAAATGGTCGATTGTTGGACCTTAAATGGTCGATTGTTGGACCTTAAATGGTCGATTGTTGGACCTTAAATGGTCGATTGTTGGACCTTAAATGGTCGATTGTTGGACCTTAAATGGTCGATTGTTGGACCTTAAATGGTCGATTGTTGGACCTTAAATGGTCGATTGTTGGACCTTAAATGGTCGATTGTTGGACCTTTAAATGGTCGATTGTTGGACCTTAAATGGTCGATTGTTGGACCTTAAATGGTCGATTGTTGGACCTTTAAATGGTCGATTGTTGGACCTTAAATGGTCGATTGTTGGACCTTAAATGGTCGATTGTTGGACCTTAAATGGTCGATTGTTGGACCTTAAATGGTCGATTGTTGGACCTTAAATGGTCGATTGTTGGACCTTAAATGGTCGATTGTTGGACCTTAAATGGTCGATTGTTGGACCTTAAATGGTCGATTGTTGGACCTTAAATGGTCGATTGTTGGACCTTAAATGGTCGATTGTTGGACCTTAAATGGTCGATTGTTGGACCTTAAATGGTCGATTGTTGGACCTTAAATGGTCGATTGTTGGACCTTAAATGGTCGATTGTTGGACCTTAAATGGTCGATTGTTGGACCTTAAATGGTCGATTGTTGGACCTTAAATGGTCGATTGTTGGACCTTAAATGGTCGATTGTTGGACCTTAAATGGTCGATTGTTGGACCTTTAAATGGTCGATTGTTGGACCTTTAAATGGTCGATTGTTGGACCTTAAATGGTCGATTGTTGGACCTTAAATGGTCGATTGTTGGACCTTAAATGGTCGATTGTTGGACCTTAAATGGTCAATTGTTGGACCTTAAATGGTCGATTGTTGGACCTTAAATGGTCGATTGTTGGACCTTAAATGGTCGATTGTTGGACCTTAAATGGTCGATTGTTGGACCTTAAATGGTCGATTGTTGGACCTTAAATGGTCGATTGTTGGACCTTAAATGGTCGATTGTTGGACCTTAAATGGTCGATTGTTGGACCTTAAATGGTCGATTGTTGGACCTTAAATGGTCGATTGTTGGACCTTAAATGGTCAATTGTTGGACCTTAAATGGTCGATTGTTGGACCTTAAATGGTCGATTGTTGGACCTTAAATGGTCGATTGTTGGACCTTTAAATGGTCGATTGTTGGACCTTAAATGGTCGATTGTTGGACCTTAAATGGTCGATTGTTGGACCTTAAATGGTCGATTGTTGGACCTTAAATGGTCGATTGTTGGACCTTAAATGGTCGATTGTTGGACCTTTAAATGGTCGATTGTTGGACCTTAAATGGTCGATTGTTGGACCTTAAATGGTCGATTGTTGGACCTTAAATGGTCGATTGTTGGACCTTTAAATGGTCGATTGTTGGACCTTAAATGGTCGATTGTTGGACCTTAAATGGTCGATTGTTGGACCTTAAATGGTCGATTGTTGGACCTTTAAATGGTCGATTGTTGGACCTTAAATGGTCAATTGTTGGACCTTAAATGGTCGATTGTTGGACCTTAAATGGTCGATTGTTGGACCTTAAATGGTCGATTGTTGGACCTTAAATGGTCGATTGTTGGACCTTAAATGGTCGATTGTTGGACCTTTAAATGGTCGATTGTTGGACCTTAAATGGTCGATTGTTGGACCTTAAATGGTCGATTGTTGGACCTTAAATGGTCAATTGTTGGACCTTAAATGGTCGATTGTTGGACCTTAAATGGTCGATTGTTGGACCTTAAATGGTCGATTGTTGGACCTTAAATGGTCGATTGTTGGACCTTTAAATGGTCGATTGTTGGACCTTAAATGGTCGATTGTTGGACCTTAAATGGTCGATTGTTGGACCTTAAATGGTCGATTGTTGGACCTTAAATGGTCGATTGTTGGACCTTAAATGGTCGATTGTTGGACCTTAAATGGTCGATTGTTGGACCTTAAATGGTCGATTGTTGGACCTTAAATGGTCGATTGTTGGACCTTAAATGGTCGATTGTTGGACCTTAAATGGTCGATTGTTGGACCTTAAATGGTCGATTGTTGGACCTTAAATGGTCGATTGTTGGACCTTAAATGGTCGATTGTTGGACCTTAAATGGTCGATTGTTGGACCTTAAATGGTCGATTGTTGGACCTTAAATGGTCGATTGTTGGACCTTTAAATGGTCGATTGTTGGACCTTAAATGGTCGATTGTTGAACCTTAAATGGTCAATTGTTGGACCTTTAAATGGTCGATTGTTGGACCTTAAATGGTCGATTGTTGGACCTTAAATGGTCGATTGTTGGACCTTAAATGGTCGATTGTTGGACCTTAAATGGTCGATTGTTGACCTTAAATGGTTGATTGTTTGACCTTAAATGGTCAATTGTTGGACCTTAAATGGTCGATTGTTGGACCTTAAATGGTCGATTGTTGGACCTTAAATGGTGAATTGTTGGACCTTAAATGGTCAATTGTTGGACCTTAAATGGTCGATTGCTGGCCTTTAAATGGTCGATTGTTGGACTTAAATGGTCGATTGTTGGACCTTAAATGGTCGATTGTTGGACCTTAAATGGTCGATTGTTGGACCTTTAAATGGTCGATTGTTGGATCTTAAATGGTCGATTGTTGGACCTTAAATGGTCGATTGTTGGACCTTAAATGGTCAATTGTTGGACCTTAAATGGTCAATTGCTGGACCTTAAATGGTCAATTGTTGGACCTAAATGGTCGATTGTTGGACCTTAAATGGTCGAGTGTTGGACCTTTAAATGGTCGATTGTTGGACCTTAAATGGTCGATTGTTGGACCTTAAATGGTCGATTGTTGGACCTTAAATGGTCGATTGTTGGACCTTAAATGGTCAATTGTTGGACCTTTAAATGGTCGATTGTTGGACCTTAAATGGTCGATTGTTGGACCTTAAATGGTCGATTGTTGGACCTTAAATGGTCGATTGTTGGACCTTAAATGGTCGATTGTTGGACCTTAAATGGTCGATTGTTGGACCTTAAATGGTCGATTGTTGGACCTTAAATGGTCGATTGTTGGACCTTAAATGGTCGATTGTTGGACCTTAAATGGTCGATTGTTGGACCTTTAAATGGTCGATTGTTGGACCTTTAAATGGTCGATTGTTGGACCTTAAATGGTCGATTGTTGGACCTTAAATGGTCGATTGTTGGACCTTAAATGGTCAATTGTTGGACCTTAAATGGTCAATTGTTGGACCTTAAATGGTCGATTGTTGGACCTTAAATGGTCGATTGTTGGACCTTAAATGGTCGATTGTTGGA